>CAIGRO010201449.1:0-14634 GCA_903798355.1 Fraxinus baroniana
TATTTCGATTTCACGCAAATTAACTGCATGTTCTTGATTAAAATAATATGCACATTATTGGTGTAATATTTCCAACAATAATAATGTTCTAGCTCTCTCTCATGCCACTCTTATGAACAAAAGTTTCTCTCTAAGGCCTTAGACCGACCACCTAAATTTTTTAGGCGCACACAACGAAGTCAACCCTAAAAGTACTGTGGTTTGCACCAGATTAGAATCGAGATACCGGTCCCTTTTCACAAATCAGTACAATCCACTAACTAGACAAATTTTGAAGGGCGAAAAATGAGAGTTCCTCTTAATTACATGAAAAGCATCCAACTTCATAAAGCCCATCTAAGAATCCGTGGCCATATTTCTAATCAATTATTCTGTTGCTACGGTCATGGTGCCATATACGTACATGGACGGAGCCAGAATATAATGTTAGGATGGGTTGAAATTTAAAAATATTCTAATGAACTCACGCACAAGAAATCGAGTTTTGGAGGCTATTCTCGTGACATTCGCAATAAAAAAATATAAGGAACTCAATGAAATAAAAAAAGTTTAGATGTCTCACATTAAGATATTCTACTAAATATTTGTATTTTCATTTTACCAAATAGAATATATGTTGAATCATTGAGACTTTCCTTATCACGTTTCATGGAAAAACTTATTTAGTTTATGATTTTGAATTTGCAGTTATTTTGTTTACTTAGTCAATGGTAGTTGATTCCTTAAATCCAGGAATATCAATAAGCAAATAGAATATCGGTAGTTAAGATTTTTATGGAAAAAATTCTCTCTAGTTAGGATCTTTTTTCTTGTATTTAATCAGATTGGAATAAAAGAAACTTAAACATTTTTTTCTGTAAAAATAAAGAGAGTTCTCTGCAATTTTATTCTGCAATTTCTACAAATGGTATTAGAGCATTCTTCTTAAGGGACTGTGAGTATTATTTTCTATTGAGTGTATGAGCTTAAACACTTGAGAGCTTAAACACCTGTGAGAGTGTGAGTATTCAATTCTTATTTTTTAAAATGCATCAAGTAACTTTTCTGTTCTTGCTCCTCCTCTTTCTATAGAAGAAAATTATCAGCTTTGGGCTATTAAGATGAAATTCTACTTAAGAGCGATGAGTTTGTGGGAGGTCATTGAGAATGATGTTGATCATGCTCCTCTTCTACAAAATCCAACACTTGCACATATCAAGAAACATGAAGAAGATGTGGCTAGAAAACCTAAAGCACTTACCTGCATCCACTCAGTAGTATTATCACAAGGATAATGACATGTGAATTGCCAAAGCAAGCATGGGACAAATTGAAGGAAGAGTTTGAAGGTAGTGACAAGGTAAAGACAGTCAAGATATTGACTCTTAAACGAGAGTTAGAAATGTTGAGAATGAAGGATGGAGAGACGGTAAAGGAGTATTCTTCAAAGCTCCTACAACTTGTGAATTAAATTCGGCTTTATGGTAAGACAATTGAAGACTTTAAGGTAGTGGAGAAAATGTTGATCGGCTTTCTTGACAACTTTGAGTCCAAGATTTCAGCAGTTGAAGACTCTTGTGATTTGAAAAATTTATCAATTGCGAAACTTATTAGTAAGCTGCAAGCACGAGAGCAAAGGACCTCTATGAGATCAGAAGAAAATGTTGAAGGAGCACTTATGATGAAGGACAAAGGCACAAAAAATGGAGGGAAAGATGGGAAGAAATTTGTTAGTGCTAAACAGAGCAAAGCAAAGCAAAGCTCTATTAGAAAGCTCAAAAGGGTTTCATAAAAATGGTAAGTTCTTACCCTGTGGAACTTGTAAAAGAACAAACCATCTTGAGAAAGATTGTTCGCATAAAGGTAAACCTCAGTACTTGTGTAGATATTACAAGGAATATAAGCATACTGAAAGGTTTTGCAAATTGAAAATGGAGCAAGCAGAACAACAACCTCCACATCAAGCAAATCACACTCAAGAGGAACTACAACCTGATGAATGATTATTTATGGTCACAAAACCCTCTCAACAACTTGGATCCAACATTTGGCTTGTTGATAGTGGTTGTACAAGCCGCATAACTGGTGATGTAAGTATGTTCACTTCAGTACTGGACAGATCCTTCAGAGTCAAGGTGAAGCTGGGAAATGGAGATCTTGTGTAGTCTGAGGGCAAACGTACTATTACTATTCATACAAGAGAAGGTACCAAGTTCATTTATGATGTTCTTTATGTTCCTAGCCTAGATCAAAATTTGATGAGTGTAGCTAAAATATTAAAGGGTTATTATGTGAAATTCAAGGATAATATGTGCACTATTTATGATCCTTGTGGTTGTGAAATTGCAAATGTTGGGATGGTAGATGACAATTTTCCTTTGGATTTTAATATGGCTTAACAACATGTTTATAGTGCTAAATCTGATGAAACTTGGCTTTGGCATAGAAGGTTCGGGCACTATAGTAAAAAATCTTTAAAGCTTATGGAATATAATAAAGTGGTGATGTATATGTCTACTATTTATGAGAGTGATGATGTATGTGAATGTTGTAAAAAAGGTAAGATGCATAGAAAAGCCTTTCCTATCAACAAGGTTGGGAGAGCAACTAACAAACTTGAATTGGTCCATACTAATGTCTGTGGTCCAATGAGCATTCCATCTCTAAATGGAAGCAAATACTTTCTGTTATTCATTAATGATTTTACAAGGATAGCTTGAGTTTATTTTATGACTAATAAATCTAAAGTTTTCTCTATATTTAAGAAATTCAAAGCTTATGTAGAGAATCAGAGTGGATGTGGCATCAAGACTTTGAGGTCAGAAAATGGTATGGAATATGAATCTGGAGAATTTTTGAAATTTTGTGAAGCTGCAAGTATTAATCATCAGTTAATAGTGGCTTATACTTCACAACAGAATGGAGTGTCAGAAAGGAAAAATAGGATCATGGTAGAGATTGCCAGATGCATGATTATTGAGAAATGTTTGCCTAAGCATTTCTGGGCTAAAGCTGTAAATATAGATGTCTATCTTCTAAACAAACTAACTACAAGGTCTGTGGAGGGTATGCCACCATATGAAGCATGGTTTGGGTTAAAATCATTGGTTAAACACATAAAAGTCTTTGGTTTGGTATGCTATGTATATATACCAGCAATGAAAAGAAGCAAATTGAACGAAAAGGCAGAATTTGGTATCTTTTTGGGTTATGCAACTCAATCCAAAGGGTATAGAGTTAATAGCATGGAGACAAAAAGGATTACAATTTGCAGAGATCTTGAAATAGATGAGTTGGCTTTCTGGAATTTGGAGAAAAATTTAGTTGAAAAGCAACCCGCAATTTCATGCCACAATTCCTCTACTGAAAAGTGAGGATGGTGATGATAATTCAGACCTAGATTCTCCAATCTTGAAAACTAAATCTCTTTCAGAGATTTATGCTAGGTGCAACATAGCTGTTTTAGAACCAGCTGATTTCATTGAAGCTTCCAAATATGGAAAATGGCAGAAAGTAATGAAGGAGGAAATTGGAATGATTGAGAAGAATCAAACTTGGGATCTCACCACCAAGCTAAAGGGAAAGAATGTTATTGGTGTCAAATGGGTTTATAGAACTAAATTAAACCTTGATGGCTCTATTTTCAAGCATAAGGCCAGATTGGTTGTGAAGGGTTATGCACAAATGGCCGGAGTAAACTATGGTGATACATTTGCACTTGTGGCAAGACATGATACTATTAGAATACTGCTAGTTTTTGCTGCTAAACAAAGATGAAGTGTTTTTCATTTAGACGTCAAGTCTGCCTTTCTTAATGACATTCTTAGGAGGAGATTTATGTGCATCAGTCTTAAGGTTTTGTAATTTCAGGTGAAGAAGACAATGTTTACAGATACTGTATGGGCTGAAGCAAGCCCCTAGGGCATGGTATGCTAAAATTGACTCTCATTTGATCCATTAAGGATTTAGTATGAGTGAAAATGAAGCTACATTATATGTCAAAGGTCTGGAAGATGGTGAAAAATTGATTTTGTCCTTGTATGTAGATGAAATGTTAGAAATAGGAAGTAATATTCAGCTTTTAAAAGGATTCAAGGAAGAAATGCAATAAGAATTTGAGATGTCAGATTTGGGGTTGATAAATTACTTCCTATGAATAGAGGTTTATCAGATGGACAATGGCATTTTCCTTACTCAAAGAAAATATGTCTGGAATGTTCTTAAGAAGTTTAATTTGGAGCAAAGAAAATCAGTTGCAACACCCTTTGTTCAGAATGATAAACTAACTTTGGATGACGTAAAAGATAAAGTCGATTCTACTTTTTATAGAAGCATGATTGGAAGTCTTCTCTATTTGACTACTACACGACCTGATCTTATGTTTCGAGCTAGCCTTTTGACAAGGTTTATGTACTCACCAAGTCAAGATCATCTAAATGCTGCTAAGAGGGTGTTGAGATACATTAAAGGTACAACTGAATTTGGTGTGTGGTATTAGAAGAAAACTGATGAAAATTTGCAAAGATATGTGGATAGTGATTGGGCTAGAAGTATGGAGGATTCTAAAAGCACTTCAGGTTATGTCTTCTGATTTGCATCAGGTCCTTTCTCATAGAACTCCAAAAAGCAGAAGGTGGTGGCTCAGTCAATTGCTGAGGCTGAGTATGTGCTGCTGTAGCAAATCAAGCTATTCGGCTTAGGAAATTAATGACTGATTTTGGAAAAGAGCAAGCTGAGCCTACTCTCATCATGTGTGATAATAAATCTGCCATTGCTATTGCAAATAACCTTGTACAACATGGTAGAACAAAGCATATTAAAGTCAAATATCATTCCATCAGAGAGGTAGAAAAGAATCAAGAGATTGAGTTGCAGCATTGTAAGTCTGAGCTACAAATTGTTAATATTCTTACAAAGTCACTTCCCAAGAGCGGGTTTGATGAACTAAGAAGCAAGCTGGTGGTCTCAGAGAAAAGTCTCAAGGAGGAGTGTTGAATCATTGAGACTTTCCTTATCAAGTTTCATGGAAAAACTGATTTAGTTTATGATTTTGAGTTTATGTTTTAAATTTACAATTATTTTGTTTACTTAGTCAATGGTAGTTGATTCCTTAAATCCTGGAATATCAATAACCAAATAAAATATCGGTAGTTAAGATTTTTATTGAAAAAAATCTCTCTAGTTAGGATCTTTTTTCTTGTATTTAATCAGATTGGAATAAAAGAAACTTATCATTTTTTCGGTAAAAATAAAGTGAAAGTTCTCTACAATTTTATTCTGATATTTTATACAACATCGATACTCGATTTAAAAAATATAAATTGACCGAATCATGATAGAAATAAGCAAAAATACATATCCACCAATGAAAATTTTAAAAATTACTTGACGAGTACTCTTCTAGTAATTTTGATGATCAATCTTTCCAAACAACTGAAAACTTGATTGAAACACGTAGTCGATAATATATCACTATAATCCATATGTTATTGTCTCGAAAATATTATTTGGTGTGTTTATCAATCTTTTATATCACAACATTTCAAAGTGAGTGAAAAATCTCAACCAAAGTGAGAAAAATCAACTAAAAACTTCGAAGGTCAAAGAAATTAAATTCAATTCACGTCCATTTTTGGCTCGATTTCAAGAATATACTTGTATATAGATTACTTTATAAATAAATAATTTTTAACAAATATTCTTTTTATTGTCAATGTCGAATCTAGAGTACACTATTTATTTTGATCATAATATTTTTTTTATGGTAAAAACAAGTAATTTCTTTTATATATAAGTATGAATAAGTAATATATGAAAACATACGTAGAAATAAAAAAAAATTACTTTTAAATTTCGCAAAATATGTTGTGTCTCTAACTACTATAATAAGTAATTTACTTTAGATCTAATCAATAAAAATTATTTATAATAAAATTTAATTAATAATTATAAGTAAATTTAGTCAAATATGCATTAAATAGAATATCTAATTCGACAATAAAATATTCACGTTTCATGAATGTCATGAAAATAGTAATTAATAATCGTAGCATCTTTCATACAATTTGAATAATTAAGCATTGGATTTGGATTGAGATTCAAACTAGAGCTGGACTAATGCTAATATTTGGGTCAAAATTTTATAATTTCTTAAGGTTTTTATATGGGTTGGGAACAACAAGCTTAAGAACATTTTAAGATGTTCAAGAATTTGTATCTTGGACATGATCGATCATATAGTGAGAATTAAGATATATATCTAAATAATGCAAGGGGAACATAATTTATTACATAATGTCACATGACACTCTATTATTTAATCATTTAAAACACAATCAATTTTTTTCATCCAATTTTTTCTATTCACATCATTATCAATAATCACTTACGTATATTTTTTTTTTTTATGTACAAATAGCAAAATCCACTGAACTATTATCTCACAAGCCTTATTCAAGTGTCAATAATGTTTGTGTTGTAATTTGAGCAACAATAAAAATGATGAAGAATATAAATCAACAAAGAAATAAGAACACAGATTTAAGTGGTTTGACATTGTACCTACGTGCACGAGAGTAAAGTGGTTAAAATCTTTATTTTTTTGTATGAATAAGAGGATTATATCATCTATATACATACTAGCCCTATCCCATGCAAAAATCTAGGATCCATACAAGATTAAAGGGAAAAATTCAAAATATACCCATGTACCGTACTGCAAGGTCGTTGCCCCCACACCCCCAACCTAGTAAGCATTTCTAATAAACAGACGGTAAATTAAAGCCCGAGGCATCAATGTCGTCGTCCGTTTCACTCCGACGTCGACCTACTTATTCCAATAAACATGTGTTACCACTCTAAATGGGACACATATTACAATAGTTTGTCTATAAAGCATCAATATCGAACAACAAGAAATGACTGATTGATATCAGGGTTTCCTCACAACTACAATAGAATTACCGACCTACATTGTGAGATCTTTTAAATTAGTAAAGAACCACATATGATGTAACGACTCAACCTTGTGCCGCAGTCGTTATCATAACATACGTACTATCTGCTTTGGGAGAGTGTAGGTCTATCTTACCCTTCACGACTTTCTGACGCGTCCCCAGGATTCGAACCCAAGACCTCCATCATATGGGAGATTTAAGTTGTTCAATTGGTACTAGGATTCAATGCATTAGAAAGTCGTGAAGGGTAAAATGGACATTCTCCCAAAGCAAACAGTACGTATGATATGATAACGACTGCAGTGTAAGATCGGGTCGTCACATATGAGAAATAGTACAAACAACCAACCTTGCTCATTTCTAGCAATAAATATAATCATTCCTGTCTCATCTCACACTAGGCATTCAGCAAGACGTCCCTGAGGGAGACCTCTTAGTGTTGAATTTTTATGAAACTTAAACTTCATAAAACTTCATGAATTGCCAATATTTCTATGTCAAATCATCAAGAAAATTAACTGATGTGGAACATACTTTGATCCATCGATTTGTATCTTGAATATTGAATCTTGAAGCTTGAATTTCAATTTTTCAATCTTGATTTATTGTTCTTTATGCTGGTTTTGGATCTTCCTCTTTAATATACTTTCTCTTTTAATTCTTGTGTTGATGGAATGACACAAAGAATGATAAAATTGCATATTAATTGGGAACCATAACATTATATATAGTTTTCATATGTATTCAGCTCATCGTCAAATGCATCCTTATTAAATCCGATATTTACATATGTAATCCAGCTCACACTTTATTTAAATGGTCAAAACCCAATCACTTGATTCTTTATTAGGTCCTTGTTTGGGCGCCATTATTAGATGAATGCAAATTTTGGTCACATCATGCATGGCCCACCATGAGTGTTGAATGTCAAAGTGTTGTAGCATTTAAATATATTTTTCCATTTATACCCCTATTACACATTGACTATAGTGGTTGGAGTGTTGGGGAAAAATGATAAAGGAAAACATAAAGGAATAACTTTGCATAGCTTCCTGTCATTTCTGTGTTTCAAATCTTGAAAATTGAGTGAGCTTTACATTGTGCAACAGTAAAAAAAACTTCTAAAAGTGAGCTCTAAACAGGTGCTAGCTCACATTAAATTTGGGCTTAACTTTATTTATACAAAATTAATTACATATGTTGGCCTACATGACAAATAAATATTTTTCCAACAATCTCTCACTTGGGTAATATATGTTACCTTATAAATGTGTATAATTTTATGATTTTGAAACTTTTCTATCATAATCAAAAGTATCTCCAAACAATCTCATCCATTAATTATGTTAATATATGATCAAAGTGATTTTCGTTACAAGTATCATAACTTAACCCTCAATGATCACGTATATCTATACAATCAAATGACATAGATCAAGTATGGATATGTAATAGGAAAATTAAATGTAATCCAAACATACCTATTCCAATTGGTTCTACCTTATTCCTTAATACCTTATACTTTAATGAGATCAAAAAAAAAAAAATTTAATCAAAGTTAAAATTGAATTGAATACTTTATTACTAAAATAAACTTGAATGAGCACAAACAAAATCATGTGTCCAAAAGGATAACATCCAAAATTATAAACCTCCACTAAACTAGCATATTATCAAAGCATACAACACCCATATGAGTGATGTGCTCACGAAAGACATTAGGTGGTAACTTTAGTGAATGGATTTGCTATCATGGAGTTTTTCACAATATGTTCTACAGTAACCTGACCACTCTGAACTCTTTCTTTAACAACTATGAATTTGATGGCTACAAATTTAGATTTTGTTGAACTTTTATTGTTATTTGAATACAAGATCACTCACTTATTTCACAAATTAACTTAACCGGTCTTTCATTCCATCCAAAATTTGCAACCTGTGACAAAATCTCGCAGCCATATTCCTTGATTGGATGTCTTATAACATGCTACAAACTTCGCTGCCTTGGCTGAAGAAGCTATGAGTGTCTGCTTGGCACTCTTTCAAAAATATAGCTCCTTCGACTGTAAGAAGACAAAACCTGATGTAGATCTCTTATTATCTTGACGTCCAGCAAAATCAAAATCAGAATAACTAATGATCTCCAATTTGTATGATTTCCTGTATGTGGGCATGTGATCTTTTGTTCTCTGTAAATACCACATAACCAGCTTGAATGTCTTCCAATAATCCATTCCAAGATTACTTAAATATTTGTCTAGTATTCCAACTATGAATGTTATATCCAAACATGTGCATATCTGAGCATACATTAAACTCTCAATTGCTGAAGCATTGGGAATTTTCCGTATCTCATTTACTTTAAGGTAATTTTTAGGCCATTGATTGAAACTAAACTTTTCTCCCTTAGCAAAAGGGGTATCAACTGGTTTACAATCATGTATCACAAATCTTTTAAGTATCGTATCGATATAACTCTTTTGTGATAATCGAAGAATACCCTGAAAGCGATCCCGATGTATCTGAATCCCTAATACAAAAGAGGCAACACTAAGATCTTTCATCTCAAAATTGTTTGATAGAAATCTCTTGTTTTCGTACAATAATCCTATATCATTACAGGTAAGTAATATATTATCGACATACAATTCGATAAGATATAATTACTCCCACTAAACATGTGGTATACATAATCATCAACTACATTCATCTCAAAACCAAACGAGACAATTATTTGATGATAATTGTGATACCATTGACGGGAAATCTGCTTATGCCCATAGATGAATTTCTTTAATTTTCAACCATTTTCTTTGGATCTCCTAACACAAAACTTTTCGGTTGCACCATTTATATCGTCTTATCAATTTCACCATTGAGAAATGCTATCTTTACATCCATCTAATATAACTCAAGATCAAAATGTATCACAAATACCATTATAATCCTGGAAGAGTCTTTTATTGAAATTATTGAGAAAGTCTCTTTGTAATCGATGTCTTTGTTATGATTGAAGTCATTTGCAACAAGATGAGCATTATATCTTTTCACATAAACTTTCAAATCATTCTTGATTTTAAATGTCCATTTGCAACCATGAGTATTGTACCTTCGAGCAATGGAACAAATTCCCAAACGTCATTGTTTTTCATAGGCTTTATTTTTTCATTCATGACATCAATCTATTTTTGAGAATTATTTCTTTGCATGGCTTGATAAAAGTTCATATGATATTTTTCCATCAATCCAATGACATCCTCATGTTCTTGGAGAATTATTATAAAGTCATTCGGAATTGTGTTTTTCCTTTCTCTAGCAGATCTCCTTAATGAAAATTGTTGTTGAGGTTGTTTTTGTGGAACAACCTTTTGATTTTTTACAGGAGGTTCTAGAATATTTTCTTGATTCGGAATTGCTTCTTGAACAAGATTTGAAGCAAGAATTTGTGTTTGGTCCTAATCATTGTCAATTGCAATAGGAGGGATATTTATGTATAACCTTATCTCCACCGCAATCTCTACATTTTCAAAGAACCGGACATTTACGGTTTTGAAAATTGATTTGGTAGTGGAATCATAAAATTTGTAATACCTCGATCTCTCAGAGTATCCAATAAAATAGCAAAAAACAGTTCTGAAATCCAGTTTCTTTCTTTGATGGTCTATAAGGTGTTGTCTCAATTGGATAACCCCAAATGTGTAAGTACTATAAACACAGTTTTATTCTATCCAAAGTTCATAAAGGGTTTTGACGGCTGCTTTACTTGGAACTCTATTGAGAATATAAGTTGCAGGTTTTAACGCTTCTCCCCCATTCAAATTTTGACAATGTAGAATGACTAATCATACTACTTACCATGTCCTTAAGTATTTTGTTTCGTCTTTCAACAACATTCATGCAAGGGAAACATGATATGTTGTATTGTGGGACGATTTCACATCCCTCTAGGAATTTAGTAAAATGCTCTAGATGTTGTTCTCCTGATCCGTCATATCTGTCATAGTATTCACCACCACGGTCAGATCTAACATGTTTTATTCTTTTGTTGAGTCGATTTTCAACTGCAGCCTTATAAGTCTTGAACATGTCCAGAGATCTGAATTTCTCATGAATGAGATACATGTAATCATAGTGAGAATAATCGTCTATGAACGTAATAAATGATTGTTGACCATTCCAAAAAATCGAAGGGAATGATCCACAGATATTCGTATGAATTAGTTCCAAGAAGTCCAAAATCCTATTGACACCTAATTTCCTTATATTTGTTTGTTTGTGTCTCCTTAATACAATTTACATAGACAATTAAGTCTGAAGAATTAAGAGGATCAAGAATTCCTTCTAATACAAACTTTTCGATCTGCTTTCGAGAAATGTGACATAAATGCTTATACCATAATAAAGCAGAATTCTCATTGGATAATTGACGTTTAATATCTCGTGAATTCACATGCAATATTTCATTATAAGATCCAACCGAATTAAGCAAGTATAGATTATCATATCTAGATTAAAAAAAAAAATCGTTGCCTACAAGATTTGAATAAAGGAAATGACTAAATTTATTATTTTCAAATGAACAAGAATAATCGAATTTGTCCAAAGCAGAAATAAAAATCAAATTCCGTCTAATTGACTACCCTATAAAAGTCTATTTCAAATCCAAATAAAAACAAATTTTTAATAATAATCTAAAAGTTCGAATAGCCTCTACTTCACCTGATTTGCCGTTCCTAACATGGATGAATCTTTCAGTATCATTTGACTTTCGGGTGTTCAGGCAACCGACACAATTATATGAGTAGTGGCACTGGAATCAATCCACTAAATGTCTATATATTGAAACTAAATTAATATCAGAACAAACCAAAGTGAGAAACATACATTTCTTTAAACGACAAGCGTAGTATTTGCTACAATCCTTTTTCAAGTGTTAAACCACATCGCAAGAGACTGAGCACAACATTGATATTTAATTTTTGGACAGAAAGACCAACTTATAAGTGGTACTTTTAGTGTAGTAATTAAATATTAACAATAAATTATGTCAAATAATAAACCTGTCTTTGGACCGATTTATTATTTACATAAAACAAACTTTATAATTGTCACATTTTTTTTTTTATCATAGGTGTGCATGTAATTCGACGAAACATGTAAGCAATGTTATCGTAATGCTAAAAAAATGCCAAAAATTCATATTTTTGAAATCAAGGATTTGAAATTCACGTCCCAAATTTATTAAAACTAAAGTTTGAATTTCAACCCTAAAAATCTTCCTTTAATCTCAATGGTTTAATATGGATTGGCTCTGATACCATTTATTGAATTTTTATGAAACTTAAACTTTATAAAACCTCATGAATTGCCAAGATCTCTGTGTCAAATCAACAAGAAAATTAATTGATGCAGAACATACATTAATCTATTGATTTGTATCTTGAATATTAAATTTTGAAGCTTTAATTGCAATCCTTTAATCTTGGTTTCTTGTTCTTTATAAGGGTTTTGCATTTTTCCTATTCAATATGTTTTCTCTTTTAATTTTTGTGTTGATGTGACAAAGAATAAGAAAATTGCATATGAATTGGGGATCATAACTTTATATATTATTTCTACATGTATTTGGTCCATCGTCAAATAAAACCCTAATGGATCCAATCTCTACGCATATAATTCGAATTTCGACACACTTCATTTAGATGTCCAAAACTCAATCACTTAATTCTTTATTAGACCACTTTAATTTTAGACTTAACTTTAAGGTAATCTTTATACACAATTAATCACATACGTCGAGTTAAATGACAAATTAATATTTTTCCCAACACTCAGACAACCGTCTTTGCGTTGATAACCTGTACAGTTAAATATAGCTCGGTATCTAATGGGTGCAACTCGTTGACCTTGGTGAATTGCATCTTCTTTTGGTCAGCCATTTCTAATTTTTATAACTTGTTCTTTGAGACGGTAGAATTCCAACTACACTTCAGCATCTAAATATGCAATTTATCACTACAAAAAATAGGGACAGAAAACCAAAATTGTATGCAAGCTCTTTATGATACATAAAATTATATTTTAAATATAATTTTAGAAGCGACACATGTTAGCATTTACATTCCCAACTCCATACAATCTCATTGAGTCCTTCGGAAATTAAAACCAATATTTAGCCTATGTTCTCCATCGATCTATTTTAACAATTTTTTTTTTTTTTTTTTATTTTATTTTTATAATGTTTGCATACTTTGCGACAATGAAAAAACATGTTGTGGCACTTTTACATTTATTGTTTATCTTTTTAAAATATAATGGACAAATAAGTTGATTAAAGCCATTCAAACGGACTTTTAGGATGAAAACTGTTATTAAATGTCATATTTACTCATTAATTGAATTTTGAAGATAAGAATTGTCGAAAAAAGATAGGAAATAAGTATTATAATAAGTGAAAATTAAGAATTTTTTATCCAACTAAAACTTGGTGTAATTAATAGAAAGTGCAGTTTGAATATAATAGGGTAACACTATTTCCATCCACAAATTTGATATATCTATCACACTCTAAGTTTATTCTTATTAAAAAATTTTAAAAAATGTTATTTTCATCCACATTATATTCCTATTGTCAGTGCCGGACCCAGCACCCGACAGGGGGGGGGGGGGGGGGNGGGGGGGGGGCGAGGGTTTGCTGGTTCGTCTTCTTCAGTTTTAACTCTTTCTTTTTTTCTTTTTCTTTTTTTTGTGAAATTGGTCAAGCGGCCCAACCCATCATCTTGTTTTTATTTTATTTTGTAATTGGATTGAGCCATTTGTTTGCTGGCCCAATCCATAATTGTATTGCGTATGCTCTTTTCTTGGAGTATAATTTTGGGCATGGGTAAAAAAAATTGTGGGCGTATGCTATTTTCTTGGAGTGTAATTCTGGGCTGCTTGTATGTAGTGTAAAGCACTAAATTTTATGTTCCTAGAGTTTCAAGAAAATTGAAGATTTCGAATAGAGAGAGATGCTAATGGGCTGGCTAGCATGTGAGACTGTAAGAAAATAAAAAAATCGTCTGGCTTAGACAGAATGAGATTAGAGCTTTTATGGCCTTTCTTTGTCACACAGCCATTACATACACACAGTACACAACTACATGGCATTATAGTGAAGACATGAATTATTAATTTAATTTAATTGTAATAAGATAACAAGTAAGGGAAAACCCATTCTGTCTGATTTGCTGAAATACCCACCATTACTATCCCTAATGTAGGGTTTTTTTGCACACAAGAGAACCATTTATTCTTTCCAACAACCAAGGTACCTCAATCACCTCCACCATCATTCAGTCATGGGAGAAAAAATGTAGAGGGAGAAGAGATTAGAATTGGTGAGTATTTGAGTAAAGTCAGCAGTAACTTTTTAGGAATAATAATATTAATTCTCATAGAATGTGTTGCTAATAAATATGAGTTTCCAACTCTTCTTTCTTTTGATGAAATTGTAGATTGGTCCCCACCCTATACACTCTGTCACATCTTTTCCTCAATGTTTGTTTCGTTTAAGCCTAGTCCACAATAGTTACTTTCAGTCAAAAAAAGATGTTATTATGTGTCACGAAACACAACTTAGCTTGATACAAATATGTGACCAATGGGGATGATGGTAGAGTTCGATTGAAATAGGTAGCAAGTTCTTACATTGTATTGC
>CAIGRO010201450.1:0-11969 GCA_903798355.1 Fraxinus baroniana
CACAAATCATTCATAGATAACCAACATATTCACAATTATTCACAGATAAGGAGACAAACAGGAAATTTCAAAAATTGAAGTTCCAAGTGTTAGGACTAGAAGTCGAAAAAGAAACTAGTATATCAATGGCCAGTTTTAAGGCGAATTGTAGAATAGTTGACACTATTACGAAAGAAAAAATAAAAATAAAATAAAAATAAAACCTAAAATCTTGTTTAATGTAATGTATAATCCAATCTAGTAATGGCTTTGCTCATCAATTTTGTGAGAAAGAGTAGAGACATGACTTCACACAAGTCACCACTTTATCGTTTTTGTACAGAACTCAGTTTTTAGAAAGTAACAAGCTACCTAGTATGAGAAATTGCTCCACAACCTCAAGCCTTCAAAGATCAACCCGGTTTCAGCTGCAGCACATTTTAATGGAAGATACATTTACATTGTACTGAGTACATCTTACCTGAAAATAAGAAATTGATGGTTGTAGCCTCGTTACTAAGCTTCACACCAGAATCAGTAGGAAATCATAATTATTAAGATACTGTACTAGCTAAGATGGAAATCAATGCACAGTATACAACAATTAATACAAGATATATTAAGATAGAGAACATAATTATTTCTTGCAGTAAGACATCATTTGACGCTCGTAACCATACTCACTTTCAAAAATAGATGACAATCATTTCATATATCGCGATCAAACAAAAACAAAGATTTTTTCTACTAAATTTAGGATTGGCTACATGAATTACTTTCCAGTTTAGTTCTAGATGTATACACTCCACAAGGAAATTGGGCTGTGATAAAATGACAGCGTGCTTTCTTGACAGGCCTCAACACACACACAAGGGGCACCCATTTTCAACTCTTCCAAAATTGAACCAAAAGTCAAGACTATTTTCTGCAGTACTTGAACAAGAAATAATTTTTACAAAGTAGGAAATTCAAATTAATCCCTAATAGTAAATCATTACTGTTCATTTAAGAAATAATTAAAAATTCAACGATAGTCAACTGTCCACACAAGAAAAAAAAAGGAAGAACTCGTCAGCAAGAAGGGACTTTTAACTTTTTAAGAAGTGGTTTAATCTCAGATGCAGCAAAGCTTTGGGCATTAAAATAATACGACTGAATTTTCTGTCCTAGAAGAGAAAATGTCCGCAAAAAATGAAAAGAACAAATATAGGCTAGGCGGCACCACAGTCTGCAGGAAACAAATACATTGATGGAAGAGTAGGAAAAATAAACTGGAGTAAAAAAAAGAGAAAAGCTCTGTTTACTCGCCAGAAATAAGTCACGGACTCACGGCAAATATGGCGGACGGCGGTGAACTGGTGGTTAATAAGAGAGAGGGATTGGGAGAGTTTGTCTCGAACCGAGTTTGAAGGCCATCCGTCAATGAAAATACCGAGGTCCGAGGTCGGCGGCTTGAAGAACGGTTGGATTGGTGGATTCAATTTCTTGGAGAGTGAAACTGTGGAAATTGGAATGGATCGTTGAGAGGGGGAGAAGATGGATGTTTAGGTTAGTTAAAAAAAAAATCCTAATTGGGCCAATATGCAGAGGCCCTCGAGTGTTGGTTTGGTGCTTGATAAAAAAAAAATATGGGGGCTAGAAAATTGGGCCCCCTCCACTTTTGGGCCTGAGGCGATGGCCTCATTTGCCTCGCCTCAGGACCGGGCGAGGTGATGACAACGGTAGATGGAACGTGGCAACGATGACAACCGTATAACTTAGTTTTTTTACAAGTGATATACTTTATGTAATGACATCGACAATGATATTGGTAGCGACATAAAATGTATAATGCAATTTGTTAGAAGTGTTACAAAAATGTAATAGCATCAGTGGTGATGGTGATGGCAGTAGTGCGTAACACAATTTGTTACAAAATAATATTATATCATTGCAAAATTATGATATTTAAAAATTGTTTATTTTTCTAAATATCGTGAATAAGAAAAGTACAAGTAAAGTTCAAAAGTATATCCTAAATTTCATCAAAATTCATATGTCATCAACAAAGAACTATCAATGCTACTAAACTCTTTGTGCGATTCCAAATGAGCAACCCTTGAAATCAGAAACATCAAATAACGCGTGTAAACTTTGAAATGTGACAAATCATGTAAAAACACTCTTTCTCACATTTCTAAAAGCAAACTTACTGATTAAACTTTCGTAATCATTATGTTCTAACAAATCTTGTTCAATATATATCAAAATTAGGTCATTCAATCATTCTTGTAACGTGGTTGATTATAGATATAATTTTAATAATTTCAATTTTGAAAAACTTCTTTTGGTAGATGCAACAGCAAGATTAATTGTCGGCAACTCTATAAGCAATAAATATATTCGAAAAGCAATCTAATCTTTTTCAATAAGTCAATATATCAAAATATGTCTTCGTTTATTTTGGTAAAAGGTTTTGTAAGAATTTTAATTCTTGAAACAAATATTTGCCATCAAGATCGCAAAAATTTACATATCTCAGAACAATGTCAAAATGATCACAATATACATTCAAGTTAGTATCATCCAATGTGTTTAACTTGTTAGAAGAAAATAGAAATCCTTTTTTTTTTTCATACGAATTGAATGGATCAGCATTCGTTCAAGTAATCAATTTGCTTGATCTAGAATATAAAGGAAATAATTGGTTATGAAAGAATTTTCAAGTGATTGTGCGTCTTCTACAATACCATTTTCATCAAAAAACTTCTTCCTAAAAATTATTTTTTTCCCTCTTTTCCCTCAAATTATTTAAAGCGGGATACTATTTAATAAAATTATAACTAATCAATTACCTTATTTTTAGATTTAGCCCTCGTTTTACACCCATAAATTTCTCATTCTCATTTTTCATTTCAACCACACATTTTTCAAATAAAATAATATTACACACAAATCAAAAACTTTTCATCATTTTTTCACCACACATTCTCACATCAATCACTATTCCAAAATTTTTATTATCTTCAAAATGAATTTCAAACATGGGCTAAATAGGTAGCAATGTATTCTACATGTATATTATCACAAGCAAATTCTAGGGTTCAATCAATATAAGGAATTTTTCCACTTGTCTCTCCCCATTTCCCGCTTCTTCAAAGATTTTGGAGAAGCAAGACGAAACGAAAATTAAAATATCATACCGTTTACCTTTTTTTAATACATTTAAATTCAACTCCTATTTGTAGATTTTTAATCTTGGCAAAAATTTAAGTCAAAATCTATGATTAATTTTAACTATATATTTCATAAAGTTTACAACTTTATTAAAAACTTTATTTTTAAATTTACCGAACGGGGGCTTAATAGCATAAAGTACAAAAGTAGATAAATAGCTGAGATTTTATACGTGGGTAAAANTTTTCATAAATATTGTGTCATTTAACTTAACAAATAATTAAAATTTTAAAATTTTAAATTAATAGATATTTTAAATATATAATCACACACACAAATAACAAAAAAGTAAATTTGGTGACCCTCTAATAACGAGGTCATGTGCAGTAACGTAATTTGCGTACTCCCAGAGCCGTCTTTTTACATAATGCCACATGTCACTTTACAATTTGTCAATTTAAAATGCAATCAACTTTTTCATTCAACATTTTTCCTCCACATCATATTATGGAATCTATTATGTATATTTTTTATATACAAGTAACAAAATCCTACATTAATTGTGTAGGAACTAGGAAGCATGTCAAATAAGTAAGTTATGGAAAAAAAAATCAAATTTTATTGAGTAATGCTATTTAATTCCATGGGGGTTGCAACTCCAATTTAAATAACGTTAAATGATATATTAAATCAATTGAGTCATTTAATTCCATTTATCATTTAATGTCAACGCCATCTAGAATGAGATTGTAACTCCAACAGGGCTACATAGCATTATTCAATTTATTATTAATTTTTATAAATTTATTTTTTATTTAATAAGTTAATAAAACTTAGCCAAACACAAACTTTAGATAACAACATAGTGTCACACACAAAACACTATGCTTCAAGAAAATTACAAACCTCCAAATCCGATGGACTCAGATCTTGACCAGTCACAGACTCACAGGTGAAACAATTAGGCATGGCAGTACAGAGAAAAGAATCCAATTGAATATTTTACTATTCCAGAAAATGTCTGTATATGAGAGAGGGACATGCCAAGAACTAATTTTTGTTCTACTTTCTCTCAATCACCAAAAAGCGCAAGTATTCAAATGCATATAAGTACCATCTCCATATACTTTTTGTGCAATTGCTGACGTGACACTCTTCTCTCCTCTGTTATGTGCTCATGTGATGTAGATTTTGTCTTTAAACCAAATATAAAAGGATACACTCGTTTTTGAACTTTCAAAATCATTTTTTGAGAAACCCTTCTCAGTTTTTTCTTTGATTCAACCAAACGGTGGTTTTTTGAATTTCTTGAAAAAAAGGAATTTTTTATCCTTCTTTTTCACTGTGAGGTGATTTTCTTGGAGGGTTTTTGGAGCTGCAGTCTTGATTGTTCTTGGGGGCAGATTGTGTGGATTTTGAGAGATTCTGGATAGGGGTTTGACTTTTGGAAGACTGATGAAGATTGGTGAAGCTGATCAAGAATTTTGACCGTTTTTCATCAGAATTTACCGCACTGGGAAAACCATCTTAGGATTTGAAAGTTTTGAAGATTTCTAGGGTTTAGTACATGGTTAGAGATTTTAAGCGAGTTATTATTGGTGGTTAGTACTTATTACCTTCTGCCCTTGTCTTGATTTATTATTTTTTCTATTGCTTGTCGCTTTTGCATGTACAGTGAGTTGTTTTAAATGATTATTCAGTTTCATGTGAATACAGGGTTCTTGTTTTGATTATTCTTTGCAGAGTTCAGAATTAAGAATTCTAAAGAAGCACAGATATTCAGGTAAACTATGCTGCATAGTTTTTGATCATCAATTATGATGGACTTTATTCTGCCTAACGTGCAAATGAAATGCAAATGAAATTATGAGATCTCTTTTCTCTATCTGGTGATAGAAAAATTCTGCCTGGGTTGAATAAAATCTTTTGGTGATTGAAGACTTCTGAAGTTTTCTTAATTATTATTCACCTTATGAATTCAAAACTGTAATGAGAGGGAAGTGTCTTGATTCTTGAAGTTACTGCAAGAAAATATTTACTCTTTCCCGTTTTCTGCCAATGAATATTTATTTATCATGGTATATTGCTTATTATACATCTTCTCAGAGAGTCTGGAAGTATCTGCATTAATGAAATCTAAAATTATTAATTTTTGTTTCATGCTCTGTATCCCAAGTAGGGCTAGTAGATCTATTTTCACAAGTGTTCTTGAAGTTGGGCACTCGTCTCCATCAGAAAAAGAATTACCATGATTTTCTGAGGAATTTCATCAATATAATTCTTCGTGGAATGTTATCTCTAAAGCTATGTTGTCAAGTAGATGATAGAAAAGGATAATAGTGAAGCATTAATGTGGATTATATTACCAGGTCTCTGAGGAAAAGGGATGGTGTGTTGAGGGTCATAATGGATGTTCCGCATACACTAGTCTTCTGTTCTTTCGATAATGAAGTTATTTTTTGACCGATCTGTACTAGTTTCTTTTTCTATAGAAGTTCTGGATCGGCATTCCTTTTAAGTAGGACATATGCTATCCACTCTTTTCTACTGTTTCTATGAGTCAAATTTGTAAAATGTGAACCATATATGCAATTTGTTTGATAATTGCTAATTGCAATGGATTTGTCTCAAATCTATATTTTGGTCCTTCAATGCTTGATAACTTCTTGCGAGACAATTCATGAGGTGGATATATTTACTAATTCTTTGATTATCTACGTGGTGATCCATTTAATATATTTTTTCCATAAAAGCAACTTTATTTCTCCTTGATCACCTAGTATGATTTTATTTGTTCATTCACTTGCAATCTTTTTGTTGGTCATTCTTTGTTTTTCCCCCTTTTGTCACTATCGTCTCTTGTTGGCTTTCTTCACAGGTAACAATCTGATAATAAATATGGCTGCAAATGACCATCAGAAAACCAAAGGATCTGCTAAAGCAGAGGTGGGAGAGATCGATACCAGAGCTCCATTTCAATCTGTTAAAGACGCCGTCAGTTTATTTGGCGAAGGTGCTTTGTCAGGAGAAAAACCTGCCATTAAGAAGCCAAAACCACATTCTGCAGAGGTATGTAGCATTCCTTTTTATATCCTTCCCTTTGTCGACCGTGATAAATTTTCATTTAAATTACTGTACCTTGGGACATGTAGCGTCAACTTGCATTTTATGGACATAGGATGCAACATATCGTTATAGTTTCATAGGCAAAAATATGGATGGGATGACTATTTTGTTACTCTCAATATATTCCCCTTTCAAAACACGTGGGACATGTTTGGTACATAGTGTTGCACAAGCTTTGGCCTTTAAAACAGACTAGGTTCCCCCCCCTCTCTCCTAATAATACTATCCAATAATGTCCATTCTACCTTATCGAACATGCTAGAGGTGCTTTAGTCAAGTATTTTTAGTTTTCTGTTAGATAAGCTAATGCTTGATTTTCAGTATTGATTGTGCACCATTATTCTGTTTTAAGTGCATATACATTTTGCCCTTGTTCGAGCCCCATTTTGAGAGAGAAAAAAATGCATTTTTGAATAGTGATTTTTGGCGAATGTGTGGTTAAAAATGAAGAATTTTTTTTTCGATTTACGTGTAATATTATTTTATTGGAGAATGTGTAGTTGAAAATGAGTAATGAAAAAATGATTTTTTGATAAAATGGGGGCTCAAACAAGGTCTTTGTCTTATAGGTTCTAGAGAAGTCACGTGATCAATATATCAACTCTTGAGGCTCCTGCTAATTATTTCTTTAGCAGAAGACTTTTCAAAATTAGCAACATTTTTAATTTAAAGGGGAAATTGGAGAAAAAGTAACGTCGGTCAGCACCACTTATTGCATGTACCTGTTCAAATTTTGGTTCTTTTCTAAAAGTTTTACTTCGTGACAACTTCCATTTTCTTGACTAGTTTAAAAAGGTCAAGGATATGTGTTCCTGCATTCATGTATCAGGCAGTGCATGTGATGTTTGAGTTGGCCATCAAGTAGTTCTATTAATTCTTTTGAAGTCCATGGATTGATTGGATTTTTTCCTAATAAATTATGTCTTCATTTCCACTTTTGGGAAGCATGTGGTAGTTGATTTTCTGTAATTATGTAGCACAACCAATCACTAAAACTTAATGTCGTGATTTTTGACATTCATATTTACTGTCTAGTAATATGCATGCACACACAAGCTAATATCTTTCTTGGAGGTTGTCCTGCATGAAACAGTCTTTGGGTTAAGTGACTTCATAATATTTTATGTTTAACAATGACTTATCACTATCCTCCGCAGTATACAAGTAAATTTGCGAGCCCACTATTTTTTTTTTTCAGAGAGTGCTGGCAAAGGAGACTCAGCTTCACCTGGCCCAAAAAGAGTTGAATAAGTTGAAGGAACAACTGAAAAATGCTGAAACTACGAAAGCACAGGCCCTTGAAGAGCTTGAAACAGCTAAAAGGACTGTTGAAAATCTGACTCTGAAGCTGAAAACTCATAATGAATCGAAGGATATAGCAGTTAGGGCAACGGAAGCGGCTAAGCATCAGGCAAAGCAATTTGAAGAAACGAGAAATAGCAAATCTGAAGGAAATGATGAATCTGCAAAGGTAGAACTGGAAACTGCTAGAGTTCAATATACAGCTGCAGTCGCTGGACTTGATGCAGTAAAGCAAGAACTCAGGAAAATCTGGGAGGATTATAATGCATCTGCGGAAGCAAAAAATCTTGCCATCGAGCAAGCAGCAGAAGCTGAGAATTCTGCTAAAGCGAACATGGAAAGACATGGCGAGCTAACCAAAGAAATTCTGACTTTACAGGAGTCGATTCAGCAGGTGAAGCTTGCCAGTACACAAGCACGGGAAGAGGAAGCAGAGATCTATGCAGACAAGGATAAGCAGAAGCAGTCATATAAAGCCAAACTTGAGGAGTCGGCTAAAAAATTGCTTGCTTTGAAGAAGGGTCTGGATCCCGAAGTTAACGAGAATCTGAAGACTCAACTGGCGGAAACCATGTCAGAAATTGAAGCTCTACAAAAAGAGATGGGAAAAGCAAGGGCTTCAGATCTTGATTCTGTGAGGACCATTACATCGGAGTTGGATGATGCTAAGGAATCTCTACATAAAGTGGCAGAAGAGGAAAACTCTCAAAGAAGCCTAGTGGAGACCCTTAAGATAGAACTGGAAAACACAAAAAACGTGCATTTAGAATTGAAGGAGAAAGAATCGGGAACTGAATCCACTGCAGGTAATCTGCATGTCAAGCTCCGGAAAGCCAAGTCTGAACTTGAAGTAGCCCTTGCAGAGGAAGCCAAATTAAGTGGTGTTTCTGATGAAATGATCTCTACCATCTACCAGCTATCATTGGACAGTGAAAATGCTAGGCATGAAGTTGAAGAGATGAAGCACAACGCTGAAGAACTTAAGAAAGAAGCAGAAGCAGCCAAAATTGAGCTAGAAGAAGCAGAAACTAAGCTAAAAGTTGCACTGATTGAAGCTGAAGAATTGAAGGCAGCGGAGGCTAGAGCCCTCAATCATATCAGGATGCTGTCTGAGAAAACTGACGCTGCACGTGCCGTGACTTCAGAGCCCGGTGCGCAGATCACAATATCAAGAGTTGAATTCGAGTCATTAAGCCGAAAGGTTGAAGAATCTCAGAAGTTAGCAGAACTCAAAGTCGCAGCTGCAATAGCTCAGGTAGAAGCGGTGAGAGCAAGTGAAGAGGAGGCCCTCAAGAAACTTGAGGCTAGCAAGAAGGAGATTGAGGACATGAAAACTGCTACTCAGGAGGCTTTGAAGAAAGCAGAAATGGCTGAGGCAGCCAAGAAGGCGGTGGAGGGAGAGCTTAGACGGTGGCGTGAACAAGAACAAAAGAAGGCAGTGGAAGCAGCCTCTCGGATTCTTGCAGAAACAGAGAAGTCCTACGAATCGTCTCCACAAAATTACCAAATCCAAAAGCAGAAGTCAGAGGAGAAAGTGATGGAAACACGAAAATTGGAAAAAGCAAAAACCTCTGTGACAAAGAAAGTACTTATGCCTAATCTTAGTGGTGTGTTTCATAAGAAGAAAAACAAAATTGAGGGTGGTACCCCTTCTTACTTGCCTGGTGAGAAGCCTGTGTGGTGAGTACAACCTTTTGTGCAAAATATACAAGTTGGAGATGAACTTGTTTATGCCTTGATTTGTGTATATCTGAGACCAGTAGAATTTTCATGTTCATGTTCATTTTCATTTTCATTTTTCTTTTTTGGTTGTTTCTTCTATTTGAAATAAAGTTGGGAAACAGAAAGCTTTAACAATCTTGGTTAATTATTTACAAATTATAGTACTAGTTGTTTCTTTATTTTGGCTAGAATGTTTGTGAGTAGTCTATGGAAGTGAGCATAATCAAATCCATATACAAGGTGCTGGCTGCTATGTATTTGCTTCACGTCGTGACTGATGCTGAAATCAGAAAAGTGAAATACATCTTATGAATTGCACATTCTTGAGACTAAATCCTAGTGGCAATTTATAAAATTCATACAATCTTTTGACCTCGTTTTCTGCACGATTGACGTGGACAACATATACCATGGCCACTTGCGTTCTCTCAAGCTAATTCCGACACGCGTGGGATGATCATCTATCAACAATAAATAAAATATGAACTCGGGAGAAGCTTTGTAACACAAGATAGGGATGTTCGGGTTCCAACAAGAGATATGAGATAATTTATACGATAATGAACGATCAATCAAGAGTCAAATTCACAAATAAGATTATACTTCAATCACCAAAAACACTAAGATAATCATAAAGAGTAAATATATGGTGTTTTGTCAATATAGTGTTTTATCAATATTTTTTATTACCCTCTCATTTGTATCATTGAGGGGATATTTATAATGCTATATGTGCAATAACAACCCTCAGATGATAGGACAAGTGGCTTCATCTCCTTTACCGAAGCATCACATATTAAGTATCAATTTTGACTCAACTAGCCTGGAGCGATTTAAATGCCCCAAAAGGAAGACGGTCACCCCATGCCTTGTGCTGACAAGATTGACCTTTAATTATTTACAACAGTCCAATCAGTAATTCTAAAAGGATTTCATAATTTAAGATCTTCAAATAGGGATTGACACCTACCGTAGTTGAGCCTCAGATTTCTCTTCGTTGGGCCTCGCCACTTTGTTTGGGCCTCAGACTTTTTCATTATAAGCTTCGATGGGTCGGATTGTCTAGACTCTAGAAAACTTAGCTCCACGTCGGATGCCACATGGCTTCATCGAGGGTGCTTGGTGGGTCGGATGAGTCACGTGGGAACCTAGGTGACGAGACATAATAATAGTCTCCCAAGTTCATGTATGATTTTTCATGTCATGCATGGATTTGTTATTCTGGAGCCGAATTTCTTTAAAGCGTACCTTTTAATTCTTTCCCTACGCAATGTAAAAACGTTGAATTTTACTTGTTTTTTAGCCAAAGTTCTGAACTTCTGATGCTGCTGTTGATAGCTGAACTTTCATCTTTTTGGAGCTGAAGCAATGAAGTGTTAAATTGTTGAGGCTCTTGTTTCGTGTGCTCACCTGGGATGTTGAGTTATATCCTTATGGTCTATAGTGTCATAACTGTAGGAATGATGATAAGTGTAAATATTGAGGGGGTGTTCAGCCTATTCCTAGGCCCTGAACCCCGTCCTCGACCTCTTCCTCTTTGGGGAAGCTCGATGTCCTGATCTGGTTTGCCTCATATTAGCTTCGGGGGTTACTTCCTCATAGGCCAGTGTGGGTACTGCATTCAACGTGGTTGTGGCAAGTGCTTGCCTAGAATTAAGAACTTCATTACCGACCTGATTCCATTGGCGATCCATTAAGTTAGAGGTAGGTCCTCTTCTATGATGTCTCTGAGGGGGTTGAAGACCCCTGGTAGCCCTATTCCGGTGATCAATCAATTCCTTGTTGATGATTTCACGCATATCCCTCCAAAAGAGAGTGTTCATGTTTAGCCCACATCGAAGCGCGGATAAAGTTTCTCGATCGATGACTTGGACGTAATATGCCATCTCATCAGTAAAACGGGTTAAAAAAACTCTTCAATATCTCTTCAGGTTGTTGCTTCATGTCTTGAAGGAGATGGTTAGGATCCTTTCCCTCCTTACTGATAGCGAACCGTTTCAAGAACGTATTCTTGAACTCCAACTAACTCCTAATGCTTTTCGGAAGTATCCTACTGTACCAGATCTCAGCTGCAAAGCTCTGCATTTGAATGTCGGAGTGGCACCTCTCAGACTCATATGTGTTTTGTAATTATTCAAATACTTGGCCAGGTCGCCTCTTCCGTCATACTATGGTACTTTTGGCAACACATAATGACTCAGGACATGAGCATTTCTCAACTCCTGTGAAAAGGGAAAGTTTTCGTCGTCGTCATCAAGTTCACAAGATCTTTGGGGTTCATCCGAATCTTCCTCGTCAGCTTGATACCTAGGCGGTGGATAATATGGTCCTGCCTGATCACTTGCCATATTTTCCCTATTGTAGTACATATTTCTAGGCGAGACAATATCAAGAACTGACGCCGGGCAAAATAGCGATTATTCTGCAGGCGGGGATCAATAGACAAGGACAGGGCATAAAGCAAGAGAAACACGAAAGAAAATGATAAGAAATCTTTATTACTCAACAACCGAGTGAAAAATAACCCACAAGCAGAGTTATAAAATCGAATATGCGAAATTAGTGAAAATTTACCAAAAATGGTAAATTCTAATTTTACTACCAAAATAAAATAATTAATAAAAGAAATAACATCACCAAAATCCATCTCAAATCGAGCTCTTATTCTATGTAAAAAAGGTAAT
>CAIGRO010201476.1:0-11996 GCA_903798355.1 Fraxinus baroniana
ATCTGGTGGTGAAGATTTTGTTGGTGGTTGGTGTTATTGTTGGTGGATGGTTGTGGCGGTGGAGGCGGCGACGGTAGGGATTCGACGATTTTAACTGTAACTGGTTGTATGTGACCAAGTATTTGATTTTCTGTGACCAATGATTTAACTATGACTTAAAAATTTGACAATATGTGACTCACAAATAATCTGTGACCAAAAATTTTGAAAATATGTGACTTCGAAATCATCAATGACTAATTAATTTGATAATCTGTGATCAATAATTTTGAAAATATGTGACCTCGAAATCATCAGTGACTAATTAATTTGATAATATGTGACCAATAAATAAATTGTGACCTGTAATTTGAATGATATGTGACCTAAAAAAAATTTGATCCGTGACCACGNCTGTAATTTGAATAATATGTGACCTAAAAAAAATTTGATCCGTGACCACGAAATAACGTGTGACCGATTAATTTGACTATATGTGACCACTAAATAAATCTGTGACTTATAATTATGAATCTGTGACTTTATTATCAGTATTTAATAAATATTTTTAATTAATTAAATTCATACCTGATTTTTGAATTTTCAAACTATTTACCTTACTTTTGAATTGTGGTAAAGAATACACCTTAAATATGAATTTTTCCCTATCAAAAATCAACCAATAATTTCATCTCAACTACAACTTGGGCCTTCCAAAGTGTTGATCATTTTCGAGTCGAGCCAAGTCTATAGTGTCGATAAATTTTCCGTGAACTGTTTTAAATCATCGCTCAAAATTGCACATTGACACCCAATCAACTTGCAAGTAACCAAAAACACACAGTTTGTACTTGTATAATCAAGGTAACTAATAAAATTGATATCACATACCTTACCTCTTGTTTCGGACCCAAAACACATACCATACTTACTTCATATACTCACTAAGGCTAAGGTCAAGAACGCTCAAGTAGAAGCAGATAATTACAATAATCAATCAAGAGCAAATAAACATGTGATGGAGATATCATATAGAATTCACATATCTTTTTGAAAAAAATACGTTCACATAAAACAAAAGATTAACACCAAGTTAATCAAGCACACGGTCAACACATATGCAACATATGCATAAATGATCTCATGAAAAAATCTCACCACACTTATCCAATCACATTCCATGTCGCTCACACCTCGAGAACACATATCTCATCTCATCGCACACCATGTTCACTAGACTAATCACTCAACTCATGTCTCACTGGTAGACCCACATACATCATAAGTCCTTGGAATAATCCTATATCACCACATCACTTCTCCCTACTTAAGTGGATAATTGGTCTCCACCTAATAAAAGTGATAGAATTGTCTCTCTCACACTTTACATGATCATGGTCTCTTCTCAGATAATGGATTCCAACATTTGATCACATCTCCACTCGTGATCCAAATGTCACACTTCACATCCTCGGTACAAACCACTAATGTACACCTATGCATCTATATTCCATCTCACCAAAAGACATACAACATATTCCTAATGCATCCTAAACCCACTGCATACAAACAATTACACCAAGTAATAAGATCACTCAAATTCTTACCAATGCACATGTCAAACACATTGAAATGCAACATATAATCATGTAATAGAATTGAGCAATCACACACGTGCACAAAGGATTACACACGAATGCACATGCAATAACTAGGTTTAATTGTAATAAACCTCACTAGTACCATCACTTGACCCTATAACCACATTCCCCCAGTCTCTTATTTTACCATTCTGTTTATCCTTTTTCTTTTTTGGACAATCCCTAATAAAGTGTCCAATCTTACCACAACTGTAACAACATCTACCACTAGAATTGTCTCATCTTTTGCCTTTCTTCTTACCACCCTCATTACTCGAGTCACTTCTCGAATCACCATTGTCTTGAGCTTTACCCAAATTTATCTGCTTAAACTTCATTCTACTCTTCATCATATGCAACTTACAACTTCTCTTATTCTCCTTTTCAATTTTAATCTCTATCTCCTTACTCCTAAGGGAACTTATGACAATATCGGGTGTTAAAGTGTCTCTATCATACTTAATTGCATTATTAACCTCTCTATATGAAACAGACATAGAATTCAGCAAACAATGACATTATACGTATCATACACATTTTCATCACAATTAACGATATATTGAACAAGTTTGTTGAAAATATCCAGATTGTCATCAAGATCTATTGAAGGATCCATTTTAAAGCTAAAAAATCTTTCAAGCAAGTATAACTTATTGGAAGTAGACTTAAGCAAATATAAATTATCAAACTTTTGTCAAAGTTCTTTAGTAGAATCAAGTTTTCCAACTTTTCTCAAAACAGTGTTAGATATGTGTAAAATAATTAAAGTGTAAGTAAGTTTATCATATTCTTCATTTTGTGTTTCTGTTAAATTTGCAGGAAAATCGCAATCTATGTCCTTTGAAACTTTTTTGTTGAACCAGAATCTCTTTCATCTTTTGTTGTTAAACTGAAAAGTCTAATTTTCCATTGAAAATTTCAATTTTAAAATGCGAAGATATTTTGAAAAATAGGACAACCAAAATGCACAAATAGGTCACATAAAGTAATCATAAGGCAACAATATACACCATTCTAGATTCTCAGGGTTTTATGAGACTTGAGATCTCAGATCAAAGGAATGTTCAAACGAATCAAGTTAGGTATTCTAACATAATAGTCAATGCAACACGAAGGTATGTCAACAAAAAATTCAAATTTTCACGCAATTAAACACGGCAGCAATTATCAACTTGCAGTTAAATCCAACACTTCAATAAAACAAATAGTTCCTAAATTTCTAGCACAAGAAATTGTTACCCCTTTACGATAATCATAATCCTAATGTCACCCACACGATGACGTATTAATGCTAAAATTTAAATGGGATTAGCCAATTTATCAGAGCGTACCTATCTGAGTCCGTAAATTATGAGAGATACAGATTTATCACTTCAGGGCCACCACTATTTGTCCTAAAATCTCCAACAATTGCAGCAATCAACCGAACAAAAATTGAATCACAAACGCGCATGGACACAATCGTCCAGATTTTATTGTATAATCTGAAACAAAAAACTAACAACACAAAACCACTAGAAATAACGTTATAAATATTCCGCCTGAATAAACCGTCGTCGGAAGAGGTCCCACGTGCCTACACGTGCCGACGTCAGAGTTCCACATGTCACCGTCGATCATGCGCCACCCACACATGTGCTCCTCGGTTTGCTGAACACGCCGGTGGTCTTGATTTCTCCACGTGGTCAATGGTTTCACCGGAAAACGGCAAAACAGATCTGGCCAGATTGAAGAAAAAATCCCAATTTTTCGTCCCTGTTTTCTGCCAATTTTCCAGATCGATTTTGGACTACTTCCAACCACTTTTTGGTCGAAAAAATCATAGATTTCTCAACAACACAAACTCTGATAGCGTTTGTGCCGGAAATCTTGACCCCGAGCTAAAAAATAACCAAACGAACACCACACTATCAATGCTCGTCCCAAAACTCCTACACCCGGTTGTTACAAGTTTCACTCCACAAAGGAGACTATAATGATGATGGTATGCAATATCACAAAGGAAGAGAAGAAAGAAGATACCGATAATCAAGCAAGGCTCTCAATTTTCTCTCCCGTCGGCTGTCTCTCTCTCCTTTTCTTTTCTCTATTGCACTACATAGTACACACAAGAGAGTTTTGGGAGGGATGGATATATATATAAATTAGGGCCAAGACTCACATCTCTCTTTATGGGCCTACAAAACCAATAAATGGGCTATCATATATATCAAAAATCTACCAATAATTTCATCTCAACTACAACTTGGGCCTTCCAAAGTGTTGGTCGTTTTCGAGTTTAGCCAAATACATGGCGTCGATAAATTTTTCATCAACTATTTTAATATATCGTCCGGATTTATTGGGTATAAAAAACCCAATAGTAAGCAATGAGACTTCACGAAGGCAGTGCAGAAATTTTTAATCTTGGTCATTGTAATACATAACTTTGACACTATACATTTTAATCTCAACAACAAAAAAATAGTTTATCTTCGTTTGGCTGAAGTCATTTTGACTGTTTTATAGTCCTCTTGGACTAATGGATTTCAAATACTATATGAAGAGGTTTATTATTCTATTTGAATAATCGGCTATAATAGTTAAGGGAATCATTAATACAAACAATCATAAATTAAGATTTAATCTGCATTGATAATTTGCCCATGAAATAAGTAGATTATAGTTTATCTTCGATTGAGTCAAACATGACAAATGACAAAACATATTTCATCATCCGAATACAACCAAGAGAAAATAACTTCAGAACTGAAGAGTATGTGAATACATACAAAAGACTTCGACCAGAACTTAAAATAAAATATCTTTAATAAAGCTATCTTCGTCCAAACACTTGGGTTCGGATGGGTAAAGCTACCACTTTATTTATATAAAATCTCGTCTATTATAACTTTAATAAGCGAGTTCATATATTTGTATTAAGTTTTATATTACGCTATATCGTTGATTTTTTTTAAAAAAAAAAAATTAAGGAAATTCATAAAAAGAAAAAAAAAAAAATCAATATGTGAGGACTTTCTTGCTTTTTCCTCCTTAATAATGATCAACATTCTTGTGAATGTGAAGTGATTATGTCAACCTTTTATTTTATCATCTTCCATCAATTAATATATGATTTTATTTTTTTTCTATATATAAACATTTAAGTATTAAACGTGTACCCACTAATGATTATCGAAATTTTATCAAAAAGTTTTACCGGATTTTAATTATTTTTCATCATTAACACTTATACTATAAGAATGTTTGGTGTGGTTTAAAAAAAATGTTTGATACATTAAATTGAAAATGATAATATAAAATTAGAAAAACACGTTTTAGATAAAATTAATTATTATTTGTCACTTCAATCGTATTATCTCTAATATATCAAAGGCATTACAAAAATTATCAATAATCCATTATATTTGGCGTTGACGGCCTAGTTAACATGCCATCTTTTAATTAGTCAAAGCGTTTGATAATATTGATGAAATGTACTGTTAAAAAGTTGATAAATTTATGAATTTCATAAAATGTGTAATTAAATTAATTGTTGATTTTAACCTTAATTTTTTTTTTTTAGCAAATTTTAATTATCCAAACTAGCAATAAATTTCAAACAAAAGTATGTGTCAACTTTTGAAGTGGCACCTCAATGGTACATTCAAGGGGTCACCCACCAACCATAGAATATAATCACGTCAAGGAAATGGAAATATAACAAAATTGATAGACACGTTAGAATTATCACTTAAAAACTTTTCATGTTTCGTATTTCGTGGAAAATTTCAGTGTGCTTTTGTTCGTTCGAGCATGTGTGTGTGTGTGTGTGTTATTTGACCAATTGCAATGATGGAAGGTGCATCAAAGAAAAAGATAAGATGAAGTGATAGAGAAATGGAAGAATGCCTCTAATAGTGCTCCCATAATAGTGTGCGGTCAGTCCATGGATTGCTATCATTTTTATGTTCAACTTACCTACCATTTTCATGCCCATTTTTGTGAACCTTGATGTTAAATCCCAATTTACAATACAATTTGATTATTTGTTTTCTAAGTCCCCAATATTAGATTTTATCGAAGTTAAACTTCTCGATTTTATATATTTTTCGATTCATGTTAGAAGGAGAAAAAATCTATAAATTTTATAATAATCATGATTTGGGAAATCAATTTCCTATTTCTAACCTATATTGACAACGCGTTCTCATTTGTTTGATATTATTTAATAGATCATGTATCAGATATAAATACACAGACATGTATACTAATACATGTATCACATATGTGTGCATCTCAAATACTTTTGGGAGATGCTTACGAATAAAAATTGTTTTGTGTGAGTAAATAAATAAAGAAAATAATCGAAGTGCAAGATATTATGATTATTGCGCCACATGAAAAATGATATTTTTTTTATGAATGTGACGTTGAAAATGAATTTGAAAAAAATAACTTTTTTAAAAGATCTCTCCCAAACAAGTTCATGAAATCTTCAAGAAAAGGGCTAAAGACATCTTCTTATTCACTTGTGTCAAAACCTAACCCTTAAATTAAAAAGTGTTAGGTCAAGTGTCCGAGTTGTCATGCATAGTCTCTGACTGAATATTGATATCGATTGTGTTCACCTCATTTTTGTAGATGGGTAGATTTGAACTTCAAAGAATGCGGACGTTATAAATCCACAAGCGATCTACACCAGGCACTCAAATAGATCGAATTCGACATACTTTACGTATATATCTACAAGTTAACTATGTGAATATTTGTCCAATAAAAAACCAAAGACGACATATTATACATGTTGATCGCAAACAGATCAATGATTTGTCACCAATATTGCATTGGATCGTTTTATTCTTCATACCCAATACGTCACAATAAAAGAATACACATTAAAATCACATATGATACAAGTTTTAGCTAAGGTGCCCAACTAAGTTGGTATTGATTCGATATCGATTACGTCAACCTCATTTTCTTATCGATTGGAGCAATCAAATACTCACATCATGACAAATCCACAAGAAGCTTACACGAAATGTTTTAAACTCAATCGAACCCGACCCACTTGTATATCTACAAGTTAGCCATGAGACTAATTCAGTTAAAAATCAACTATTGTCCGATCACAAAATGTTTGATTGATCAATGATCTGTCACCCCGCTATTCTGGACCGTTGGATTCCCGGACCCGATACGCCGCACAGGCTCGCGTCGGTGTTTCCCAAAATACGTGGGCCCGATGACATCCCAAGCTGTCGGGCATCCCTTAATCGGAGTCTTCATGCGCCACCTCCACGTGTGAACACCTCTGAACAATCAACCTAATTGACAATTGGTTTCTACGCGATCTACACTTGTTTGAAGTGTACGCGCTTGGATTTATTTATTTTACTATTTTTTTTAAAAAAAACTTGGAAATAGTAAAACACTGTAGTTCACTGAATTATGAGTTGTAAAGGCTGTCGCTTTGCACGTGTTGATCACGAGGATCCATGGGTGGTTTATTACTAAGGTTATAAAGTAGAAATCGTAATTTGATCGTTGCGTTTTTATTATTTTTTAGTTATGATCGAAAAACAACGTATGATCAAGAGAGATTATTTTTCTTTCATAGTTGATTGAATAAGTATTCTAATAATTAAATAAATGTGTTTACGTATTAAGAGAATCGATCAGATCGAATATTAATGTTCATAGTTTCGGTATGATCATATTATTTAACAATTCGAATCCATTTGTCTTAAAAATGAGTTGTACATGTTCCTCTAAAATTCGTTCAATTTAACATATCAAACAAATTTATACGACACTTTTGGCTAGTTGCTTTTGAGAGCGAAAGATTACTTTACTCCAAAATTAATTTTAAACATATTTAAATAATTTTATGAAAATAATTTACTCATGTTTGGCTCTCATTAAAAGTATAATATCAATCATACATTTTCTAATAAAATAATATTACACGTAAATTTAAAAAAACTCCTTCTTTTTAATAACATATTTTTCAAAAAACACTATCTCAAAAATTATAATCTCAAATAACGAGAGTCAAATAAGTGCTTTATTTGATTAGAAAAGTTTTTAAATAAGTTAACATAAGGGTGTGTTTGGGCCACATTACTTTGGAAAAATGTATTCTGGAATAGTAAATTGATGGAGAATGTGTGATTGAAAAAGAAGGAAAATTTATTGAGGTGATGAAAAATATTATTTTATTGAAAAATGTGTGATTGAAAATGAGTAGAAATATATGAATAAAAAATTTTAATTTGTACCAAACAGAGCTAAAGTTAACTTCATCACGAAATTCCTGTAGATTGAACGTCTACAATTCGTTCAATTTAATATTCGAATATAATTTAGAAAGTATGGTGGGATACCACGCGCAGGAGATAGAGTGCGTACTTGGTCTGAGGACAATTTTTTTTTCTTTTTTTTCGTCGGCAATTTTATTAACCTAACATGAAAACCAAAGCCGCGGAGACTTTTACTTATTCTCCCAAACACGCCTTTGACATTTTCCTATGTCAACCCACAAACCACTAAATTAAAGCAATTTTGTCAATAGAGAGATAAAAGCCATTTTGATAATTCCAACCTTATCTCTCTTTAGAAATTCTCTCTCTAGACAACCACCCTTTGGTAATTGAGTTAATTTCTTTAGTGGTCACCGAATCCTTTGAGAAATTTTAAATTGATCATTAAAGTATTTTTCTAACATTATTGGTCACTAAATTATGAATCCATTTTACAAATGTTCACTCGCTTATTAAAATTTAACATGTAATCCGATCTAAAGAGATTGTCAATTCAGACCCATGAGGAATTAGTTTGTTTCTCTCTTTTTATTTAATAACATAGAATGACTTTATTAGTTTATTTTATCTCAATGATCTAATATGTAATTGATGATGCACTTTCAAGAGGGTGTGTAGAATGCTATGGCACCGTTATGTGCTAGTTCATCTCAACGTTGTCAATTCCTTCGTCAGATACAATTCATTGTAAAACTCTTAATTTATTGGATAAAATTCAAAAAATCATGTCATTTAGAGGGTGTTTGGTGAAAATTAAAATCATATTTTAAGTGGATTGTGATAGAAATTTTTAAAATGTATGATTGAAAAGATATGAAACCTATAAAAGATGTGGTTGATATTGATTGTTTGACTTTGACTTAAATTAAAATCGAATTTTAATCAATCCCAAATAGACCCTTAATATAACCTCAAAGTCGTTGAAAAAAATAGCCACTTAGGTGATATTCTAAACTTTTGAAAGGATTTCGTACATTTCTTATCCAAGAAATCCAAATGACATATATTGGAGGACTCAATGGATGCCACATCAAATGACATATACAAGAAATTCTAGCTTCAGTAGTACTAGGTAACGGTCCATGTGACCAATTTGAAAATTTCCACAAAGTTCAGCGATGATTAATGAAAATAACTATGATAATTCCAAGCCAACTCTCTCTCTAGAAAAACACCCCTAGTCACTCTCTCTCTCTCTCTTTTATAAATGATTTGTTTTTCTTTCATTTACACCCCCAAATCTCTTTCTCCCGATTCTCTCTCCATCACAAAAAGTCAGCGCCTTGTTTTGTCTCTTCTCTTCTCCCAATACCACCCCCTTGTACCAATGGATGATGATTGGGATCTTCAGGCGGTGGTGAGAAGCTGTTGCAACACCACCTCCACCTCTTCCGCCACCTCCTCCACCGTCACAACTACCTCCGGCGGCTCCCAGCTCTTCAGCAGCTTCAGCGCACAGCAAGATGTGAACTTTACTTCCTTTCAAGATCTGTTTGAACCAACAAAACATAGCTTCTTTGAAGATTTGCAGGATCTGTATAAACCCTTTTTTCCACAAAGCACAACAATCTCACCACTCTCTGTTCTTGGAGGATTACATGATCTATCACAGCAAACACAAATTCAGCCTAAACAATCTCTTGTTGCTGTAAAAAGTAGTACTTCAAATACTCCTAGCTCAAGATCCAAAAGAAGGTATATTTGAAAAATAATTACTTTTTCCTTCAACTTATAAGTAATTCTGTTCTGTTTATTGAGTTTCTTAAGAATCTTTTTTTGCAGGAAGAACCATTTGAAGAAGGTTTGTCATGTACCGGCAGATAGCTTATCTAATGACATGTGGTCTTGGAGAAAATATGGCCAGAAACCCATTAAAGGATCTCCCTATCCTAGGTTAGTTTTTCATTTAATATTAGAATTTTTGGCTAGAAAAGGGGTGATTTTGAGAAAATTAATGACTGCCCAACTGCAATTTCATTTAAGGATTGTTAATATTTTTTTGCTTAAAAGGTCTGATTAGAGGAATTTTATGGTACTGATTATGTTACTTTTTTGTGTATCAAACAGAGGATATTATAAATGCAGCACTTCAAAGGGTTGTATGGCCCGGAAACAAGTGGAGCGGAATAGATCCGATCCGGGAATGTTCATCGTAACTTACACGGCGGAGCACAACCACCCTATGCCTACTCACCGGAATTCTCTAGCCGGAAGCACCCGGCAGAAGCCGGCGACCACCCCAAGTGCCGAAGCCGATGATGCAGACAAAACCACTTGCTCAACACCAGTATCGCCGGCGGAGAGCCCCTCGACAGCGCCGGAGAAGGTGGAGAGCAGCAGGGAGGACAGAGAGAACCAAGTTGAAGCTGATGGTGGAGATGATGAATTTAGTGTCTCAAACATGGATTTGGATGATGATTTCTTTGTGGGTCTCGAGGAATTCACCAGTCCGGATCGCGGAGATTTGTTTTGGGATCAATTTCCGGCGAGTATGCAGTTTCCTTGGCTTGCCAGTAATGCAACATCCACCGCTGCCGGCAGTAGTTGACAAGCCTGAAAGTGAACCCACCTATGGAAGTCCACTGAATGATGCTTTTCTTGTCACTCACTTTTCTTTCATTTTATATAGTGGGTCAACAACATTTGTGGTCATTAGGCTTTTAGCAAAAATTTACTCTCCAAATAATTTCATTTTGTTTCAAATTGATCATCAACACATAAAGATTTCGTTCTGAGTTGACTTGTCACAATCTATTACATCAGTAACGAACAACTCGAAATAAATCAGTGATCAACTTGAAACAAACTGTTCGTAACGAAATATTTTTTTTGCAAAAAATTTAGCGAGTACACTATGTTTAACCTTTTTGTAGTAGTTAACATTTGGTTCGTTGAGAGTAGTAGGGAATCTTAGAATCGCAATGTTTGTGTACCTAGAAGGGTATAAATCTTGATCATAGGGAACCTTGTAAAGGGAAAAAGAGTTTGATTCTATGTTTGTTAGCACTATTGTAAGATAAGGGCACATAAGTGGTTTTTGTGAATCAATGAATCATGAACATTTTCATTGCAATCAATTGCTTGTACCTTTTCACATTCCTTTATATGGGGTATGATTATTTGTTGGTTATGTGAGTGATTGTGTAACTAATTATGTTAATCAACATATTCCAAACCTATGTGGAATCTATGGGACAAATGGTAGGGCGGTCCAATGAATGTGTTAAACTTCTACGCATTGCTAAAGATTGTTAGAAAGTTCTCTTATTTTTTTTGAATTAAGGTTGGTTTGACACTGTCAAAATCTGAGCGGTTAGTTGTTTATAGTGTTTTTAAAATCGATCTATAAAAAATTGTCATCTTATAATATTGTCAAACTTGACGTACATGTAACAAGATTGAATTTTTTTACCTTTGGTCCCAATAAAATGACTGTGTAGTAATCAATGAACGAGAGAACCCCCACGGATTTGGATGATGATTTCTTTGTGGGCCCCACCCCCTATTTTTATAAAGCCCGTTTGGTACTGATTAAAATCCAATTAAAATTAAAAATATAGCTGTTATTGGGTCTCACTCGTTTAATAAAAGTAAAAAATAATGACTAATTTTTCAATTTTAATCCGATTTTAATCTCTCCCAAACGGGCTCATAATTGATTTCAAATTTGAGTTAAATAAAAGGGTAGCTATACTTTTGGCTTTGAGGCTAAGTAAGAGAATCGTTAAACTTCTGAATTTTTGTGACAATTAAAGCTTCTAGACTCTATTTCTCACAACCCTCTTCGAAAAAAAATTACACCAAGTAATCAGATGTTGCTATTCACCAACAGCAGTAAAAAAGAAAAATAAAAAATAAAAAATCCTTTTAATGCAAGATCATGATTGAAAACGGGACAGTTCGATGGATTGAGCTTGCGATGGATTTTTTAGATTGATTGTGGGGGATACAGAGTAGATTACATTATTATCGTGAAATATAATTTTTGAACAAAGTGTGACAATACATTATATCAAAATATTATTTGAGTATAGTAAATAAATTATACGGTTTGAATTAAGGAAACAAATGA
>CAIGRO010201524.1:2261-17357 GCA_903798355.1 Fraxinus baroniana
TTTTTTTTATAATATATTAAAAATCTATTTTTTTATATAAAAATATATTTAATACCTTAAAAATAATTAAAATAATATTAAAAGTACGAAACTCATTATGACGCCTATTCTCCGCATCGACATGCTTAAGTTTGTGATTCTTGATTCTCGACCTCGACGCATCGCAACGCATTACGCACTTTAGAACATTGTGTACCATAGATATATCAAATATAATGCTAACTAATTGTCTTCTTAGGACATCAATTCATGTTAGAGCATTTAAAACTGGTGTGGGGGATATTGTTAATCTCTTTGATCGGCAAATACATCTAAGTGAATCATCATTTATTCAAATTATCTTTTGGAATATTCAGATAATAAGGCATTTGCACATTATTTCCAACCTCTTAATTCCTTTCCCTAATACTGGGAGAATTTTCCAGTCAAATTGATGATTCAGCAAACCGTTTTATAAAATATAACACATTAGGACTTAAGATATTGTATAAGAGTTTAAACTACTCATTTATTTTCAACATTCTTTACTTTCCTTCTCAATATATTGTGATGGATTAAATTTACATATACTACACTGTAAAAATAATTAGATGGAAAAATTAGGTTCTAACCATAAGTCAATTATAACATGGAGAACTATAATGTTGACATGATGAGTAATAACATTCCCTAAAAAGAAATAGGAAGTACTTTGTTCTCAATTAAATAAATAAGAGACGTTTAACAAGTAATAATGTTAAATCATTTATCGACATCTCAACTAACACTTATCAAAAAACTGATATTCAGGATCACTAACATTAACATGACACATTGTTTTGATTGTATAATTTGAAAATTATACTCATAATTTCAATTTTGAGCAATATTTTCGCAAACTTCAGGATGCGAATATCATTCAATCATCTAATATATGTATCAAATCTATTAGATATAAATAATATTTAGATGGTCAACGTGGACGATAATAGAGCACCATTTGTCATCCTAAATAATATTTAGAAATATAGAGAATTCAGACCATATTTTAACTAATAGCGATCAATAGCCAATTTTCAAGGACAAACATCATACATGATTCTTTGGATTGAAGAATCTCCTGATTCCTCGTTAAATATCCATTTGAGTTTTTAATTTCGCATCATTATTGATCTTTTGATGATCTAACTAGACGTGCCAAAAAATAAAATATAAGAGTTATTGAACTTATGGTTCAATACTATTAATCAAAATGATCACTATGGTTTAGTATAGCGTATCAATTAAGAAATACTATTAAAAAAATTTGTAGATTTTTTTTATTTAGTGGAGAACAAATTACGAGAAACGGTAGATTTATCCCTTCATATCACAAAATATTGACTCTTCTAAAATTTTAAAACAATATTCTTCATTAATATAAATAAACTATTGCTTCTTTAGAAGCAATTTAATTAAAATTACAATTCTCCATAATCAATACAATATTTACATTGAAATATCTAAATTGTGATTATTCAAAAATAATAACATAATATTCTTCAAGAATATTTGTGCTTCTTTCAAAGTGACACAATTTTCTTCAAGAATATTGATTTGTATTAATTGATTCAAACAATTTTGCAATATTCTTTTGGAATATTCAGGTGTTTGAATTGTATTTCGTTACAGAATAACAATAATATCATACTTTTCAGGAGTTAACATATTATTTTGTAGAATAATAAATTATGTAAGGATTTACTCCACGAGAGTAAAAACAATATTAACGAGAATTTATATTATTATGCTCTTCGAGAGCAATTAAAATTTAGCCCCCGTTTGACGCCCATTAATTTCTCATTCTCATTTTCATTCTTCATTTCAACCATACATTCTCCAAATAAAATAATATTACACACAAATCAAAAACTTTTCATCACTTTTCCACCACACATTCTCACATCAATCACTATTCCAAAAATTTTTTCTCCTCAAAATGGGTTTCAAACAGGGACTTATTATAACCCCGTTTGGCACCCATTCATTTCTCTTTCTCTTTCTCATTCTCATTCTCATTTTTCATTTCAACCACACATTCTCCTAATAAAATAATATTACACACAAATCAAAAAAATTTCATCACTTTTCTACCACACACATTCTCACATTAATCACTATTCCAAAAATTTTCTTTTCCTCAAAATGGGTTTCAAACAGTGGCTTAATTAGAATATTAATGAGAATTATAATGTGTTATTTCGAGAGTACATTATGTTGCATAATTACTTTTTCAAGAGCAATATATCAATATTCTCCTGAAATATTGAAAATTGTAATACGTACTCTTCACGAGCAAGTAATATTCTTTCGAAATATTAATTATAATGTTGTGCAATTTCAAAATCAACGACGAACTATTATTTTGAAACATTAGTTTTTCAGGAGCCATATATTTATTTCTTCAAGAGCAGTATTCTTCTAAAATATTGAAATTTATAATTTATGTTTTTACCCAAAAATCAATCAATATTCTTTTGAAATATTGAAATTGTAATATCATGCTCCTCAAGAGCAATTAATATTATTTTAGAATATTAACAATCTTGCGTTACTTCAAGAACACCAACAAACTATTATTTAAAAATATTAACTCTCCAAAAGTATGTTTTATGGTATAATCTTAATTATTTGAAGAGTTATGCTTCTTCATAACCAACAACACGATTAATTTAAAGTTTATAAACGAACATAAAGAATATGTATTCACGTTGTGAAAAGATAGTAACAAATTATACATATCAATACCATAAAATAATATTTAATCAATTTATATAATCACATATTTTCCCATACAATATAATAATATACATCATTAGTTCCATCACATAATCACGAGGTAATGTTTGCTTTAATTTAATATAAAATTAAAACTAGTATAATGTATTACTTTTAACAATTGACGTACATAATGAGATGTAAAGAAACTCAATAGAATATGCACCCAACACTTACTTACAAATTAATTTTTATATACAACCCCATTCAACTAAATTTTAATGCAGGAAATACATTATTATGTTACAAGATATGAATGCAAATTCCGTCATAGTATTCAAGTAAACTGTAGACATAGGGGGTTTTCAAAATTGAGTGTAAGTCATGGAATATTTTAATTGAGTGTAGAATTGGTTTGGGTGCAGAAACGTGCAATTTTAAAAAATATATAATGTGAAATTGGGTAAAAACTTTGGTGCAAAAAGTTTCAATCGCTAATTTTTTCTAAGAAAAAATAGTAATTAGAGGTGCAATACATGGAATATTCTAATTGAGTGCAGAATTGGGAATTTGGGTGGAGAGAGATGTCATATTAAAAAAAAAATCATCATGTGAAATTGGGTAAAATCTTTGGCGATAAGAGTTTCGATCGCTAATTTTTTTCTAAGAAAAAAAGTAATTAGAGGTGCAATACATGAAATATTATATTTGAGTGCAGAATTGAGAATTTGGGTGTAGAGACGTGTAATATTAAAAAAAAATCATAATGTGAAATTGGGTAAAAACTCTAGTGTAGAGAGTTTTGATCGCTAATTATTTTCAAAGAAAAAATAGTAATTAGATAAATGCGCTCATGCAGATAACATGTTATAAATTAAAGGAATAAAAGAGAAATATAGAAAATAAATAGAGAGAAAAGTAGAGTATCAAAACTGAAATGTATATTTTATTGAGAATCAAGATCCCGTATTTATAGGTTCAAAATTAGAGTTACGACTGAAATGAAATAGACTTTCTAAACTAGATAAAACTTACTGTATATCATGATAAGATTATATAATCATCAATATTTATTTTACAATTTTACAACATATATATGTTTTTATAACTACTAATTATTTGACGGGGTGGGACTTTGAACTAAGTTCAGAGCTCCATTTTCAAGTCATCACTTTGCTCGAAGACTATTATATAACTATTTGCGAAATCGACAAGCATCATATACAATATGATTTCAAAATTTCATGTTTACAATTATGAACAACACATTTACACAAGCATAATGTAGTTCAACACTCAATTATACTTATATCAAACACCTCGAAATCTAAAAGTTATCGATGTGTGCTAATAGATATCGTGTACCATGTATCTTCATTGAATATCTAAACAGAGTTACGAGGCCACAAAAAACGTGCATACAATTTTGTAAACCATATAGAACCGACTCACACAGTATCAAACAGAATTAGACGAAATACACAAAATAAAATTTGTAACTTTTTCTCTCCATCTCATATTTCCTTTTCATTTCAATATTTGTTACTTTATCATTCTTCTCCGGCTGGTTGGCCCTGCCATTATTTTCCGACCATTTTTTCTATTTTTAGTTTTTTCTATTTTATATTATTACGTAAATAGATATACTATTCCCAACTCACAAATATAAAAACAAATTAAAAATTCAGAAAAATTAAAAAACCCTAATCGCCGTCGATTCAGTTTCGTTTTTCAGCCTCGCATTACCTATCTCTCTCCTCTCTCTACCCTTATATCATTCCTCATTTTCTCTCCAGAAACTTCTACCTCTCTCTCTCTCTAAAACCAAATTCAGTTCTCCATCCGGCGATAATAATTACTAAACGTCGTTGTTCGATTTGTTTATTGATCGAACGCTACAGGTGATGCTGAATCCCGCTTTAATTTTTTAATTGATATCGATATGCGGCTAGGATTTGGATGGGCGGGGGGAGGTGAATTGTTTTGTTCAGTGTGTGTTATTTGTTTCATGTTGGTTTTAGGCTTTCGAATATGATTTTCATGTAAATTTGGTTGGATTAACTGATCTGTATGTGCTTTTTTGCCTTTTTGTTTTTATGTGTTTTGGGACATGGATATGAAGATTCGATCTGCTTATGTTTACGCGTAGAAAAATTATACATAATATGAAGATTTTTACGTTCATTTCATTTCTTATATACCTGCTTTTGCGGGTGTTAGTATATAGGTTTTTATCCCTTTTTGGGGCTGAAAATTGAATTGGAAGACAAATAGGTATATCTGAATTAGATTTTATGTTGTTATGATTTCTATTTTCATACATGGATCTAGGATTTGGCCGTGGAATTGATTAGAGGTGTGCATATGTATTGTTACATTTGCTAGTAGTTTAAATTTGATAGGCTGCACCAGGAAGGGCCATTTCCTTTTCTCTCTCACAGCACTGTGGGTTGGAGGACTAGCAGTTACGATAAATGGGGGTAATGTAATGAAGTTGTTCAACTTAGATGAAAAGGCTTGACAGAAGGATGGGCAATGGAAAAGGATTTGCGCTAGAGGTTTTCAACATAATAATAGTTACTCATCCAATTAAAAGATTTTACGAACAAAAGTCAAAACTAAAAAAAGTATAAAAATAATTACGTAATTTATAAATCTACAATTGTAAATAATTTTGAATTAATGTGTCCACGACGTGTCCGTGTCATGCTTTTTTGAAAAATCACGTGTTGTCATGTCTGTATCTTATAGTGTCGGACACGACACGCGTCTGTTTTCGTGCATCAAAGAAAATGGACTAGTCTGCTAGGGGCCCTTTTTTTTGTTATGGCCTTGTAGGTATGGGGCCTAATGGCTCATGTTATTTATCTAGGGAGTGGAATTAATCACACGTGCCTGGTTTTCTAGCATCTATAGTCAATGGGGCTGTAGTCTGCAGGCTGAGGCACTTGCATGAAGTTTAAAAGGGCAAAAGGCTGTAGGAGGTTCGGCAATAGGAACTGTGAAGAGTCTTATATGTTTTCATTACTTAGTCTAGGTAAAAGATTTTCAGGTGTGCATTGATTAGAAAGGGGCATAATATTTTTGGTCTAGAACACAAGGGATATTGAGAAAGTCATTTGTAGGGGAGCCAATCATGGACAGGGGCGGACCCACATAGGGTCATGTGGGGTCAAATGACCCCACAAATATATATATGTCATGTCTGTATCTTATAGTGTCAGACACGACACGCGTCTGTTTTCGTGCATCAAAGAAAATGGACTAGTCTGCTAGGGGCCCTTTTTTTTTTATGGCCTTGTAGGTAAGGGGCCTAATGGCTCATGTTATTTATCTAGGGAGTGGAATTAATCACACGTGCCTGGTTTTCTAGCATCTATAGTCAATGGGCCTGTAGTCTGCAGGCTGAGGCACTTGCATGAAGTTTAAAAGGGCAAAAGGCTATAGGAGGTTCGGCAATAGGAACTGTGAAGTCTTATATGTTTTCATTACTTAGTCTAGGTAAAAGATTTTCAGGTTTTCATTGATTAGAAAGGGGCATAATATTTTTGGTCTAGAACACAAGGGATATTGAGAATGTCATTTGTAGGGGAGCCAATCATGGACAGGGGCGGACCCACATAGGATCATGTGTGGTCAGATGACCCCACAAATTTTTTTATTTTTTTTTAAACCTAACACTTACCAAGCAGCCCAGTCCACACAAGCCCAATTACACTAGCCCAATCTAAGAAAAAGGAAATAAGCCCTTGTTTGGGCCACATTTTTTTTTTTTCATTCTCATTCTTCTACTCATTTTCATTCACACATTCTCCAATAAAATAATATTTTCCATCACATCAATAATTTTTCCTTCTTTTTCAACCACATATTCTCCATCACATCGACCAAAAAAATGTATTTTTTTGGAAATAATGTGCACCAAACGGGGGCTAAATGGTCATGTGGAGACGCAATCTATGATCCAGATCCGTCCTAGGAATCATATTTAAGCTATATTGCAGTGTGGCTAGTCTTCTCTATTTGGACTTTCCTAGTGTAGCTGACTGAAACACCTGATTTAGCTTAACGAAGAGAACAAAGAGGCTATTTTTGGACTAGCTATGACTGGAAGTGGGATATTGAATTTAAGATGAGGGCTTATACTGTTATACGTGGGTTTTAGAGCTCAACTGTACATTTCCCCATTTACATTCACTATATCCTAAATCACTTCTATCCAACTCCACTCCGCTGCATTCGTTGCTGTTATGGTTTTTAGATCATTGTTTGTTTACGAGGTCATTCTCAATTTGTTTCTTACTGATGTATGCTTAATTACAGAAATTCTTGTATAATTTCTTGATGACACTGCCTTTTTATATGCTAATTATACATTTAACTTCCATTTCTCTGACACAAATAGCAGCATTTACCATGTACACATTTATTTGAACTTTTTAAGATGGTAATAGCTCAAGGTAGATGGTTTAGGTCATTATCTCTAATTTCTATTAGTCTCTTGGTCATTTTTCAAGCTTATCCTAGTGCTGGGGATCTTCTGCTATAACCAGTAACTTTGATTACTAATTCTAAATAATTTTGAATTTCCATTTTTGATTCCACAAGACAAATGGTCTGGGTCCGCCCTTGATCATGGACAGTGAAAATGGAGAAGGGCGCATTGCAGTTTTGAAATTTTTTTTTCCTTTGTGTTCTAGGGATTTCAATTTTTTATTTATGTTTATTGATTTTGTTATTCATGATGATTAAAAATTTCAAAAGCTAGATTAAATCGTTACTTTCATCTCGAATATTTTCTTCAGTATAAATTTATTTTTTTCTTACTTTCTTCTCCTGAATAAAATATTTTTTTGATTCACCTGTATATTTTCCATTAGAAAATGGTGCCAATTTCTGGTCATGCAGGAGGAAGTGTAAATGGAGAAGGGCGCATTGCAGTTTTGAATTTTTTTTCTCTGTGTTCAAGGGATTTCAATTTTTTATTTATGGTTATTGTTTTCGTTATTATGATGATTAAAAAGTTTCAAAAGCTAGATTAAATTGTTACTTTCATCTCAAATATTCTCTTCAGTATATATTTATTTTTTGACCCTTTCTTCTTCAGTCTGATTTCTTACTTTCTTCTCCTGAATACTCTTAAAAATATTATTTGTGATTTACCTGTATATTTTCCATTAGAAAATGGTGCCATCTTCTGGTCATGTAACGAAATGTGCTCTTATTTAACCCCTCATACAGTTTGTCTTTCATATAGATGAGTTTGCTCGTCTCCTTGGCTAACATAAATTTAATCCACTGACATTGCAGGAATTATAACTTGAATATATTGGAATGGCTCCAGCATCCAGATCTAAGTCCAAGGACAAAAAGGCTAACAAGGAACCTCCCAAGGGCTCTTCAAAGCCTTCAGGTATTGTTAATGCTAATGGTGGGGTTTCAGCGAGTGGTTACAATCCGGTTTTGGGAACATTCCACACGATTGAGGCTGCACCAGTGTCTTCTGCTGGTCTGCATCAGGTGAATGGTCGTTTCCGAAACATAGATGAAACGGATGATCATAGTGGGAATTCAATTGCGACGAGCACTGAGTATGATTCTGTTTCAAATAACGGTAGCTGGTCTGGTGAATCAGAGGAACATAAAGAAAAAATGCTTCATCCCCCTCCATATCAGGAGTCAGTACCTGGAGCTGACAATGATAAAAGAGAAAAAATTAGGCAGAAGAACGAGAAGAAACATCAGCGACAAAAGGAGAGGCGAGCTCAAGAACTGCATGATCGGTGCGTTGGCTATCTTATGTCAAGGAAACTAGAATCACTTGCTCAACAACTCGTGGCTATGGGTTTCTCTCAAGATCGGGCAACAATTGCTCTTATGCTGAATGAAGGGAGAGTAGAGGAGTCAGTAGCTTGGCTGTTGGAAGGAGGCGAAGAAGAGAAGCATGCCGAACATAATCTTGACAGTGGGGGTAATTTGAAAATTGACATATCTGAAGAGCTTGCTTGTATTGCTGACATGGGAATTAGGTATAAGGCCTCTAAACAGGAGGTTGAACGAGCTGTAGTTGCATGTGAGGGCGATCTTGAGAAGGCGGAAGAAACGTTGAAGGCTCAGAAGCAGGAGCCCTCTGCCTCTCCAAAGCCAGAAGAAATTAACGATCTTCCTACTTTAGTCAATAGTAATCTACAAATAGCTGCTAGCCAGAGTGCGACAGGACTGCAACCAAAACCTACTGTATCTACTAGCCTACAACATAGAATGGATGAAAAAGATTTCAACTATACCAAAGTTCCAGCTACTCTAGGGTCTTCACTAGATCCCGGAATCAAAAGTACGCAACAGATAAGGAAAATACAATCAAGATTGGATTGGGCCAAGCCACAGCAGATTGTTGTGCCAGCAGAGAAAAGGTGGCCAGGTTCAGGATCAAGTCCTCCTGTTTCGTACTCATTAGCCTCACATTCACAGGCTTCGCTTCCACCAGCCAAGACAGAAGCTCGTTATGTGTCCGTTGGAAATGAATTCAAGAACCTGCAGCTTGGATCAGTGAGAGAACCCATCATAATGATGCAGCGGCCCCAGTCCATCAACGTGAAGCAGGCACCTGCATCAACATCTCCTACTGGGACAGCTGTTGGTTGGTATCCTAATGGTGTCGAAAATGTGAAGCGCAATGGATTTGTGCCACCTGTCACTATTTCAAGAGGCATAAGCTCAAATGGTGGTGGTTCAAATCCGTTGTATAACCAGCTCCATTACCAACCTCAGCAGCAGTTCGTGTCAAGCAGTAGCTCAATAGATTCCCAAGGTACAAACCGAGGAATCGGTTTGTGGAGCCGAGCAGGTACGTCGCCAACACTTGCCGCTTCATCCCTTGGACTGTTCTCGGGGCTGGGCTCCAATGTCACATCTGGGTCTACATCTCCTGTAGACTGGAAAATGGGCAGCTCAATGTCGCAGTTAGATTACACCAACATAGACTGGAGTTTGGATCGTGGGTCGTCTTCACTGGGGACTGGGGGGTTGTGGTCCGGGGTTAACTCCTTGATGCAAAACAATACTCGTCCACACAATTCATTTACATATGGGGTGAAATCTGCTATGAGACCTGTTCTGTCGAATGGGAGTGGTATTCCGATTCCAGGGTTGCAGGACGGGATAGTTTCTACAGAAACGGCAGTTGGTGGTTCTCGGGAATGGACTTCTCCATTCGAAGAGAAGGACCTTTTCAGTTTACCCAGACAGTTTGTTTCCTCCCCTTCTCTGTAAGATGAATGGAGAGGAGTTGAAGGAATAAATAAGAATGACAAGAAGACCAAAAATGTGCTTGAATATTTAGTATTGATTCACATGATGTTTTTTACCCTATTGTTGTTACATCAACCTTAGTGGAAAAAGCATCAAAATCCATTTGTTTTTGCTGTTCACTTTGTTGCTCTCTTTATTTGATTCGAGTTCTTCAATCGGTTTTCGACTTGCCATTACCAAAGCAATTGTGGGGAGATCATCCAAACCGACCCGTTAAAATTTAACTGATTTCGTGTTTAATAATCGAGAACCTGATGATATGGGTTGCCCTTTTCAACTTGCTTTGCCAAAATCGAGCCATTCTTATTTGCAGGAATATATTTAACTCGAACCCCTCACATGTACAAGTAGACAACAAAAAGTCATCCTTTTCTTGTCATTAAGATGGAGAACTGAATCAAGAATCTGTCTTTCTTCATCACCACTTTCTGCGACCCATAATTTTTATTTCTCATCCACCCATTCTTCCATGTATAAATAGGGACATTGCTACATTGATCTCTGTAAGGTGGACAACTGAAAAACCACAATCTTAAAAAAGGAAAAAGAAAGGATTTTGGAATATAAATTCGAGATGATTGACAAAAGAGTACAACAGTTTGATGCATTACAAAGAAGATAAGACTACACTGAAAACTCCATTGGCGATGAAGCAGCATCCATCGAAACTTCCGTATACCATTGATTTTCTGCACGAGTGATGAAGCTGGCTTCTGCATTCATAATGTACTAAAAATGTCAAAGAAAGCACAAGGAGCAAACGAGTGGTAAAGCAATTCTAGTATCAACCGACCAACATAAAAGATCCATTTTGAATACTGAATGCAGCTGTTTCAATTATCGCAAAACCCGTAATGGACTTTGTTCATGTTGTGGTATTTGACAGGACTAGACTTAAGGGCTAGACTATTAAGAGATAAAATTCTACATCGAATAAAGATGAAAAATATAAACCAATTTATAAATGTTTATGCTACTCCTTTTAATATGGTTAATCTTTTAAGATGGAACTCCAAGTCTTAATATGGTATCGAAACTCATTAAGCTCCAGGAGCAATTCGATCCGATTAAAAAAAAAAAGAGCACGCGAATTGCAAAATTGATTACTGCTATCAAATTCTCCTTGCCAAACTCTACAAGTAGACAAACCTAATATAAATGGACTAAACCCAGTTACAAATCTACTCACCGTAACGAACATGGAGAACTTGGGTTTCACCCAGATGCATCAATAGAAAACGGACACTGAATTTGATCACACTAGTGTAATTTGAGATTTACCTGATAAGAACACGTCTTTATACTCGTCCTCATCATAGATAAATTGAGGGGGGTCTGGAGAACCCACCCCGACTATAGTGCTTCCACTGCATCATAATATGAAAAAACATTCTAAGTTATAATCATGAACCAAAAGCAAAGTTATTATGACATATTTCGAAGAGAGAAATATACAGCAATACTAAAATGAAAAATAAGCTAAAATCTAATTAATTATATTGTCCTGACTACTAACTTAAAAAGCATAAAAACTGAATTTTCAGATACCCAAAAATGGTAGTGAAATGTACCTCCCAGACATGAAAACAGAATCATATTGTCCTCGACCTGCGGCAATTAAGCGCTGTTTTAATCTTTTTAGTGAAGGAAGTACTTCAAAAGCAGGAGGTTCTGCAACATGGATAAACGTATGATTAATAAAAAAAGATCGATGCTAAAAAACATAATCCCCGTCTATCTTATGTGGTAAAACAAATTCGTTCATGTAAAGAGTGTTTTGCGTTTTTCATACCTAGATCATTGATGCAAACATCTTGAGATATGCCACTTCTAGATATCTTCTCTAGCAGGGTCAAAGGATCCACTTTGCTTGTTCGATCCAAGGTAAGACGCTGAGAAGTCAAAACTAATTATCAAAAGAATTTGACCCTAGAATCAATTTAAAATAGTCCGTTAACTTTAATATCTATTACCTTGTATACTTCAGCTGTGGAACATGCCTCTTGAGGCTTTATGAGAACCAATGGAACGTCGAAGGGTAGAGGCTTCGGAATGTCTTCAACAATCTGAACCAATTAACATGAAAAACTCGAAACTTTACTATATCACTTCATATCAATTCCAAACCAAATTAATTTCGAGCTTTGACTTGCAAAAAAGTTATTTAGTTTAACCAAACATGCACTATTAGAAAGCTGAAAGACAAGGTCTGACTGTGAGCACCATACATGTAAAAGACATACCTCACCTCGACCCGTACAGTAGGCCGCTCCATGAGAGAAAAAGAATGGGATATCCGAACCAATTTCGCCAGACCATTCTTGGAGTTCCTTTTCAGTGGCAACACAGCTGCTAAACTGATTTGCTGCCCACAAAGCTGTGGCGGCATTACTACTACCACCACCAAGCCCTGCCCCAGTTGGCACCTTCTTGTCAAGATGAATCTGCCCATGGAAATTAGTCGAGAAAAGAATCAAACTAGTCCTCCAACTAAGATGTGAAAATATTGACATTTATCTCTGAAAATCAAAGACGTTACCCAAAAGTAGTTGTCAGTCCCCGTCTTTTTCCTAAAAAGATTGAGGGCTTTTATTATCTGAAATAAATATATAAATTAAATAACTATCATCGAGAAAAAGAATTGGAAATGGAAAAATGCTCATATCTTTACCAGATTTCGATCATCAAGGGGAACGCCAGGAACATTTGTTGTTAAACGATCACTCGATTTTGACGGGGATAAAGAGAACTTTATTTTATCTCCTAGACTAATTACCTGAAAGAACAAGATGGTTAACTAATTACCATTCGGAAAAGTTCCAGCAAAAACTTTTTTAATAAATTATAGGTATTTACATGAAAGAGCGATGCCAAATCATGATATCCATCTTCCCTTTTGCCTGTTATTCTCAAGAACACATTAATCTGCACTTGAAATACAACAAATTTTCAAAGTTTGAGAAAACACATACAGACGGCGTAATGTGATATTATAGTTAATTACCGTACCTTGCAAGGAGAAAAAAGATTGAGTCTTGACATCCCAGAATTCTTATCCACTTCATCGGCTAATTTGTTGAACTTGTCCTCGAGATCATACACTACCTAGTCACCCATCGCAAACACCAAATTCACAAACAAAAANTAATTACCGTACCTTGCAAGGAGAAAAAAGATTGAGTCTTGACATCCCAGAATTCTTATCCACTTCATCGGCTAATTTGTTGAACTTGTCCTCGAGATCATACACTACCTAGTCACCCATCACAAACACCAAATTCACAAACAAAAAAGTTCAAAAATCTTCACCTTCAGTTATAAGTAGAAATACAACTTTAAATGAACCACAAACTTTATCATTCAATAATAAGATAGAATCTTTCCATTCAATCATAAGCAGAAAAACTGTACATAATGAAAAAAGAGTGAGCCTTGAAATCCCATTATGCTTATCCACTTCATCGGCTGATTTATGAAACTTATCCTCAAGATTGCATATGCTAAAAGAATTAAAACTTCACCTTCAATGATAAGCAGAAGTTTAACTTTATAATAACCACGGACTTATCGAAAAACATTAAATAAAAGTTCAGACTCAATAATAAGCATAAAATTGACCATATACGTCTCGCTAAAATATAGATTCCTTCTATTCACTGATGGGAAGAAGATGAACATAAAAATGGATAGCTCGGATTCCCACCATTCTTTATCAAACTTGTCCAAAAGATCATACTACCTAACCACCCCAGCACAAACATCAAAATTCACATTCAATTTTAGGTACAAGTTCAACTTTTTTAAGAAAAAGGATGTGTAGGTTCAAAACAAGTAGAAAAATTAGAATCTCTCCGTACAGCAATAAGCAGAAAATTGAACATAACATCCCAGTATTCTTATCCACTTCATCAGCTAACTGATTAAACTTATCCTCAAGATCATACACTACCTGATCACCACATCCCAAACATTAAATTTCAGAAAGAAAAAAAAAGTTTAAATCTTCATATAAAACTATAAGCAGACCACAAAAATAAGCAGAAAATTGATACCTCCACTTGTTTTTTGCCAGTTTTTGAATCAGAAGCCGTCGCTCTGATTCTTGAATATCGGAACCCTCTTTCAAAACAAGATGCGTGTTGAAATTTATACGAAGAAGGTATCGAAAAACTAGCTTTCTTGAAAGAATTGAAGTGGGTTTTGCCATTGCAGGAACTGTAGATTTGGTGACTGCATATAAAATTGGAAGAAGCCATAGGATACTGTGTCAATCACAGAAGATGAACACGTTGACTGAAAATTTGCTTCGCCAATTCAATCGGTTGAATTCAAGAAATGATTTTGTGTTTCTGTTTGAATTGGGAGTGTGCACCTCGTGGGTATATATTTATATTGGTAGAATTTTTTATATTTATAGTGTTGATTAACAGTTTTGTACTGTTGATTAAGGGAATCGGTCTTATGGATGGACTTTTATCTTCTTTCTTGTCCTTGTTTATCCCTTCCTCATCCACCTAAATATAAATGTTTTTTACTCCAGTTCAATCTTGATTTGTGTTTGTTTGATTAATAATGTTACATGTCATCCGGAATTGATGTTCGAGTAGTCAATTTCGAAGGTACAACTAGTAGGATTGTTGTTGGAGATAACTTAAAGTTGCTAGAAGGTTAATACTAAAGTGAAAAGTATATTTTAATAATTTATTTAATGAAATTCGAAATCATTCTCAACTTTCTAACACGCCAATTTTTCAACTTCTAACAAAATTTGTAAAAAAATTATCAAAAGCTTCGCGGAATGTATGAATAATTAACGAGTAGTAATTGTTTGACTTTAAATTATAAGGATATTATAATGAAATCCAAACATGCATATGAATTATTGTTATTGTTATTGTTATTGTTATTGTACCCTTTATTTTATTCTTTAACCTGCAAGATGTATAATTTCTTCCCATCCTATCCTACATGAATAAAAAGTCACTTGTTGAATACTGTTTATAAGCCGAGTCGAGCCAAATGACTTTATGGCTTGGTTCGGCTCGACTA
>CAIGRO010201528.1:0-19739 GCA_903798355.1 Fraxinus baroniana
TCTTTAAATTAAAAATCTTTATTTTTCATATTAATTTTCAACCACACTTTCACACAATAAAATATTTTTCACGAAAATTCAAAACTTTTCTCTACTTTTTAATCATACATCCTCCAAAAAATTACTATTCAAAATACCACTTTTCTCATTTTGGGGCTTATAATACTATATTTATAAAACTTTCAGTAAATGGTGTTTTTTGTAACCATTTTACCAAATTGTAAAGTATAGTTATACCATATATATGATGTATATATATGTAAAATATATATATTTTAAAATTTTTAAAATACAATATGTAAAGTATAGTTATACCATATATATACATGATTTATTTTGTAAATGCCTCTATTTTGATTAATACATTTTGTTATTTCTATTGCTTGTTTTTATTTTAATTTTTCCTAAACAAGCGGACAATTTTTTCACGTCAAACAATATTTAATAGTGGTTATATTGCCATTACAATTTTGTTTAATACTCCATCTTTTAATTACTGTTAAACTCCTCTATCTTTACTCATTATAACAATTATTTCCTTAATTTTTTTCGTTGAATTCCCATTAATTAGTAAGTTTGTTCTTGATGATGATTTGTATCAAAATATTTTGTTTTTTGCTTTAAAATGATGAAAAAAAATTTTTTTTGCACATTATATTTTTTTATTAAAATTATAATGAAAAAATAAGTTATTTTACGTCATTTCAACGAATTTTCGGATATAAAATGTATTAACTAATGAAATATTTGAGAGTTCTTTAATGAGTGAAAATTTACAATGGGTAGAACCGTAGAATGACTATCAAATTGGGTTTCTAACACAATAATTGACTTTGGGGGAGTAAAAGCCCAAAACACTGTAGGAGAATTAATTCTTTGGCCAAAGAAAGGGCTTCAAACGGGGGCTAAAGATGATATGAAAAGCTGTTACGGACATCAATTCTTTAATGAGTGAAAATTAAATTTTTTTAAGTGCAATTAAAATATGATGCAAGAATTACCTATATTTACTTCATGACTTAGTGAGCATTAAATATATGAATAGATTAAACCCGTTTGGTACCGATTAAAATTTAATTAAAATTAAAAATATAATCGTTAATGGGTCCCACTCGTTTAATAAAAATCAACAATAACGATTAATTTTTCAATTTTAATCCGATTTTAATCTCTCCCAAACGAGCTCTAATAAAAGTGTGTTTGACCACATTATTTTGAAAGAATATATTTTGAAATAGTAGATTGATGAAAATGTGTGGTTGAAAAAGAAAGTAAAGTTGTTGATGTGATGAAAAATATTATTTTATTGAAAAATGTGTGATTAAAAATAAGTAGAAGAATGTGAATAAATTTTTTAATATTTACAAAATATGAACTAAAAAGCAAAAATTCTACCTAGATATGAAAACGACCTTGAATTATATATTGTAAAATTTGAATCCATGCAGTAGGGTGTCCCCACATGGGATCCAATGTAGAAAAAAGCATGGATTCTTACTGCACTGACTTTTTTGATTTTGTGTCTGCATGTATTTGGGTTTATTATGCGCCTTTTCATAAACGGGTCGTGCCTTTTTAGGATCCAATCAGAACGGACCCGGGTGCATTCTCGTAATTTGTCAAAGAACCGTGGGCAATCACTCACACTATTCGAGCGGGAATAAAGGCATCGTGTCCGTTAAATTTCGAATTTCAAATAACAAAACCCAACACAGTTTGGAGAAAACAACAAAATTAAACACGTACTATACATATTGCACACTCTACCACTCACCACGATTTCCTAAACCCACCTCCACACCCAACCCCCACTCTTCTACTGGTCAGCTTTTAATTTGAAATATCTCTTTTTGTCTGGTTTAGAGCTCGTCGAACAAGTATACTATTAAATGGGGGCAAGAAAAGATTGTTTGGTAAAGTCATTTCAAGATTTCGGCCAGTTTATTGGGCACATAAGAGATATAAATTCAAAATTGATGACTTGATCCTTGTTTGGTGCACATTGTTTTTAAAAGAATGTATTTTTTTTGGTAGATGTGATGGGGAATATGTGATTAAAAAAGAAGAAAAAATTATTGATGTGATGTAAAATATTATTTTATTGAAAAATGTGTGATTGAAAATGAGTAGAAAAATGAAAATAAGAAAAATAATGTGGATCAAACAAAGACTTGATATAATGGATAACAGTTATATTTTTTATTCTTATGAATCAAAAATGAAAAATAAACGGGGCTTCATTCAATAATTTTCCCCTTGTGTTTCGTTCATTAATGGTTATTTTTAATTTTTTTCTTTCTTTTTAAGCAGAAACAACTGTTTTTCACCTCTTAAAGGCACTGGTCCTCTCTTTATCCGAGTGTGTGTGTGTGTCTCTCTCTGTACTTCTCAGTTTCATTAATACACCCTTTTTCCCCTTTCAAGTCATTTTCTGATTTTGTGGCAGTCCAGTTCTTGTTTTTACCTCTCTATCTATCTTTTATTCTTGAAAATTAAGAATTGGGTTTTGTAAATCAAGAGCTTATCTCAAATGGGTGCTTCAGGAAAATGGGTTAAAGCTTTGATAGGACTCAAAAAACCTGATAAAGACGATCATGTAAGGCTCAAAAACTATAGCATTTGCTCTTTTCTGTTACAACGTTTCCCTGGAATCTTAACTTTTTGTTCTAGATTTCATGTTTATTGCACGTTAATGGTGAACTTTAAGATATTTATTATATTCAGCTAAAGATAGAAGCTTTTCTTTTAAAGGAGAAAGTGGGAGGAAAGAACAAGAAATGGAGGCTATGGAGGAGCTCATCAGGTGATAATGGTGTGTCCTCGTGGAAAGGATTCGGAAGACATGGTGGATCAGACGGCTCTTCTGATTCTTCATCAGTGAACAATGATGCCTTCAATGCTGCTGTGGCGACAGTCGTAAGGGCTCCACCCAAAGATTTCAGGATTGTGAGGCAAGAATGGGCTGCCATTAGGATCCAAACTGCATTTCGTGGATTCTTGGTAAGTCTGTTTGGGGATTTTCCATTTCTCTGTTTCGGTCTGTTTTTGAATAAACAAGATTTTGACTTGTTTCTCTTTACTATCAAACATGCAATTAATGTTTGTGTTTTCGTGTGTGACTTTGTTTGCTTGATTTCACATGTTAACAATACAAAAGGAAAAGAATGTCTTAAAAGGCTAATTTTTTATAGTTAGTCCAGTTAGAGAATATATAAATTTATACTAACCAATTAACAAAGAGAACTAGGAGAAGGATCTTGTGTATCTGAAGATAAAATTGAATTACTCAAAATGGTGAACTGAGGTTGCGTACAGAAGAAGAGGGTGAGGCTACTGAAAATCTTATAAAAGGTCTTTTATTGTATTCTTTCTACAACTTGGTCCTCCGTAGACAATTTCCTGGACAACTTGGCCTTTGTAGCCCACCCACATATTTCACAAGACGTGACATTCAAATGACGGTTCGTTCTTGTTATTCCATTGGTACCGTGCCGGAAGCTTCTTTTGAATGTTTTAAGAAGTGAATGTGTTATGACAATCTTGAAAACTTAGGTCTTAACTATTTAATTTCGCTTGCTTAATAATTGTGTTTCATATGGATGTATTTGTTTCGTGATTAAGGTCATCCTCTTGATATGAATATTTAGTTCCTCACTTGTTGCTGGACAATGATATCAGGCAAGAAGAGCTTTAAGGGCTTTGAAAGGATTGGTGAGACTTCAAGCTATAGTTCGTGGCCGGCAGGTCCGGAAGCAGGCTGCTGTTACTCTTAGGTGCATGCAGGCTTTGGTTCGGGTACAGGCTAGGGTGAGAGCTCGTCGTGTACGTATGTCCATAGAGGGACAGGCTGTGCAACAGATGCTTGATGAACGCCACAGCAAGGCTGATCGCTTGAAACAAGCTGAGGTAGTATCTGTCTTGGCTCTTATAGATAATTGTCTATGATGCATAAATACTCCTACTGAGGTGTCTTTTCTGTGTTCGACACTTATCGTATATGGGCACTCTTCGAACACTCCAGGACACATGGCCAACACGTGACACAGTGTGTTCAACTTTTATAACAATAAAGATAAAACATATAAATGTATAACTTTAAGAATTTAAATTAACCTCTCCATATCCTTGTTTTGATAAATCTTGTACTAGTATGTCCATGTCCCTGCTTCTCATAGACTATTATCAATTGAAATTTTCTATCAGTAAGTTTTTCAGTTCACTTAACTAAGGACACGTTTCATTATCGTCGGATTTTTCAGGAAGGGTGGTGTGACAGTAGAGGAACATTGGAAGAGGTTAAGACAAAGATACAGATGCGGCAAGCAGGAGCTGCTAAGAGAGAGAGAGCATTTGCTTATTCTCTTGCTCAAAAGGTAAGGTTTTAAAAAGGCAAAGTAATAGTATTAAAAATGAAAAATATGTCAAAATTTGTTTTCTATCTAGTATACTACCTCTCACTTCCAACAATTATGATTCTCTCTTCACATTTATTGCAGTGGAAGTCGAGTCAAACTATTCATTCCCACACAAATGCTTCTAATCCCTCTCTTAGAAGTTATGAGTTTAACAAGACTAGCTGGGGATGGAGTTGGCTAGAACGTTGGATGGCTGCAAAGCCTTGGGAAAACAGATTGATGGAGCAATCTCAGACTCAGACTGACCCTTTGGAAACAACTCCTCTATCTAAGACTTGCACAGATTCCACCAAGAGCAATCTCTTGAGGTTGACTGAACCTAGTTCGGTGAAAGTCAGAAAGAACAATGTCACAACGCGAATATCAGCGAAGCCTCCCCGAGTTGGGCAAACTACTCACTCATCTTCAAGTCCGAGTTCTGATTTCAGATATGATGAAAGCTCGGCTTCATCTTCGATTTTCACATCTACAACTCCGGTTTCTGGAAACACCATGTTTGCATCAGATAGAGCAGAAGAGATCAATAATATTAGGCCAAGTTATATGAACATGACAGAAGCTACCAAGGCCAAGCAGAGAAATCATAGAATTCAAAGACAGTCCATGGACGAGTTTCAGTTTCTTAAGCATTCGGCAGTTGTTACAAATGGGGATTCAAAAAGCAATGCAGGTTCTGATAAGTTCTCAAGGAAGTTGAGGGACAGAGAGAATTGCTCATTTCAGTAAGACGGGAACGTAATGTTTAATATTTATTTCAAGTCTTCAACAACTCGTTGTTTTTCATGTGAAGAATTTAACCAAATAGTTTTATTGAGGTTCTTGAGATTTGATTTGAATTCTGCATTATGTAAAAACGTTAAGTCGTGATTTTGGAACCAATTAAATGCTTTTGAGCTTCTATTTATCCATGTGAGATGGTGAAATATTTTTTGCAAATATACAAAGAGAACAGACTGCTATCATATGAAAAACTGTAACAATATAGTTCGGAACAATTTTGAGAAGTATGCAGAAACAGTTATCAATTAAGTTACTTGAAAGTAACTTTTAAGCTTAGCCAAAAGTCTGTCAGCTCACAATGTTCTCGAAGTATTGATTATCAATTCAGAATTACAAAATTTCACCATCTTTTGTATCATTCACATGAGAACGTGAATTCATACTGAAATATTTATCTTTTATGACTTTCATGTGCGTTTGATGGCTCGAACCTTTACTCCATGTTTGAAGTTAAGAACTATGCCATACTCGAGTCCCAATGGAGTTTCCATCTGCGGAGAATGTCGGAATACGTACTTTCTGTATAGATGAATCAGTGTAAGTTTAATTTCTTGTAAGGAGAATTTCTGTCCAATGCATGCACGAGGCCCTATTCCAAATGGAATATTAGCGTAAGGATGTCTTCGTTTTTCCTCTTCACAATTTGGATCGAACCTCTCTGGTTTGAACTTCTCTGGTTCTGGGAAGTTCTTAGGATCTTTAGCTAGGACTCCAAGGGCTAACCACACCCAGGTGCCCTGCTCATTCAAATACAAATACTTTTATGAAATTCCTTATGTCAAAAATAAAGAAGAAAATTTATACAGCATAACATAATATGTAGTTATGTACCTTGGGGAGGTTGTAACCTCCAATATTTACTGGACCCGATGTTTCCCTCGCAACTAATGGAGAAACTGTGAAGACTCTCATTGCTTCTTTAATCACCTGCACTCAAATATTATGAATGCTATGGGAATTCGTCATTTTTCAAGAAGACTGCAGAAGATAAAGATATTCCTATTCTAAAGATGAATAGGTGGAACAGGTTAAACGATCACAAAATTAACCATTCAATCAGAACTTTTATATTCTCTCATTTTAACTAAGTCGAGTAACGAATTGTTTTGAATCGAGACCTACCTGATCAAGATATGGAAACTTGGATTGAAGATCAGGGGCCGTAGGCATTTGATCATGGGGACCAAAAGCATCAATCTCTTCGAGCAACTTCTTCTCAACTTCTGGATGCTCTGCAACCAGATAAATTATGGTAGACAATGTAAATGAAGTTGTCGCTGATCCAGCTAACAAGTGCTCGTATGTTACTGCACTAACATAATCTGAGGTGAAGACATTCTTGGCAGCTGTCTGCGACTCTCTTGCACTTAGTATAAGTGACAAAAAATCCTTTGAGCCACGATCCTTTTCTTTCATTCTCTTCTCCACTATCCCATCAAGCCGGCTACTCAAGTTTTTGTTTGTTCTATCTACTTTCCAGTCCATAGTGCCTGGTATTCTCTTAAGAATCTGGCGAAATGGCTCTTGAAGAATAGGGACAAGCAGGCCTAATACGATTGAAACGGAGCCTGATAAGTCCATTTTAAGCTGAGTTGTGGAGTAAATGTGTTGATTGATGAACTGTTGGACTTCATTATCATCGTGTTGACTGTTAGTTTTGGTGACAGAACCAAGACCAGATTTCGGCTTTGACAGCCTGAAATCCACTCCAAAAGCTGCTTGTCCAATTACGTCTGTGGCTAATTTGAGGGAGAGTTCGGAAAAGATGAAATCTTGTTTACTGTCTAAATTGTTGGTTGCAGACTCGATGAAATCTTGCATCGTCGGCACCAACTTGGCAAGGTGAGATGGCTGGTAGACGGACAAAATGGTGTTTCTCATGGTTGACCATCTTGAATCCCTGCAATATGTATGTTACGGATTAAATCTAATTCTCTAGCTTCGAGAGCAATAACAAACAAAACAAAATCAGAAACGCGTAAAAAAGTAGTTCACCCTCAACGTGAGAGCTACATCCATTTGCAGCCGTAGATTCTTAATTTGTGGAATATAATATTAGAAGATCTTCATGCAAACATTTCTGTCTTATCCACAGTTCCACCCAAAAGGTTGACATATTATCATTTTTTATACTTGTGCTTCATATTTGTACAGGGCTTGATTCTTGGAACTCACTGTGACATGATTGACGAATTGGATACAGAAATACAGAGAAGACAGTTTCACTCGATAATACCTGGAGAAGAATAGGCCCTTTTGATGAAGAGGGGACGCAGCGATGGGAGACGGAATGCTTCTATTGGTTATGTCTTTGAATTTTTTGATACCAACTTCTCTGCATAGCTCTGGATCTGCTATAATCACTAGTGGTTGTCTTCCCATGTGAAATCTATTTTAAAGAACATTGTCAGTCAAATTTCATTAAATTAGCAGCCTAATTGATGACACGTGCTAAATTAAAGATCAATTCTTCTTCAGAACTGATGAGAAGAATTTAGTAGTTACATAGGCAACTGATTTTTTTATGTTATCTCGTTAAAAACTTCGAAATTGAACCCCCTAACCACGAGTCATGAACTGATTCTTCAATATCAGACTGTTGGGACCTCCCAGCAGGTCCCAAGTCCCGACAAGGAATTTCGTCAAATGGGACAAAGCCATGTTACTGCATCAGTTGAAGATTGGATATAATTGTTTCTTGAAAGTATAATCTCCTTTTTTATTGTCTTTTCAGAAAAAAAAGGGAAAAAGTTGGAAATATGTCACGTGAAACATATATTATCTAATGGATTGGATTAACAGAAGTCCGCACCACTCAATCTAAGCCAGAAAGCAGACAACTTTTATGCCCATTGTTCTTCAATTTGAACCAGTTAATTTTATGGGTTTACCTTAAAAAGAGCTCTTGACTTTGTTGTAGTGGACTTTATTTAGTACCGAAAAAGTAAATTATTAGCTTATTAAAAACGACCCTCGTACCCTGTATCCTTCATACTTAAGATCTCCTTGCGGTTTCGAGTAGACGTTTTATTTCACCCCTATTCGAATATGAAAAAATCAAAATTTTAGTAAATCTTGATAAAAATTAATGAGATGTATTGCTGATAAATTTTTAAAAGTTATGGGTCTCATAAAACGTGTAGCTGAAAATGAATTTTAAAAAATAAGTATCAAAGGCGAATTCATTTTCTCTCCACCAATAATCTTTGGAACTTGTGTTTCATTCACCAACATTCTTGATCCTCTTATAGATGACCAAACACATGATATTTCAATGCTAGTCTCAAAAATATATTTGTAACCCCAAAACCACTCCACCCAAAAGAATTTTTTTGTCCAACTAAAAAAGAAGCCAACTTCCAAAGAGAAGGCAAACGTGTTTAGGAAAAAAAGTCAACTTTTAAAGCTACAAACATGTTTTGCCAAGCCTTGACATTACTTCAGAATTATCCAAACATGTTTGAGAGCAAAGAACAAACCTGAAAATAGGACCATAACTCTTAGCAAGAATGGAGAATACATCAGGGCCATATTTTGCAAGCAAGGGCAAGTGACCTAAGAAAGGAATTGATGGAGGACCAGGCACTTTTCTAACACCCCAATAAGGTCCATATAAGTATCCCAAAACTCCAGCCAATAAGGCCAGTACAGTGCATATCACTGATACCATATGTGGCCTTATTATGGGCAGTAATATCTCTGCATACTGCTGAAAATTTGCTGCTAAAAACTCCATTGTTGAGAGAAAGAGAAGAACAAGTCTAAATTCTTAAGAGTTGGAATATGGAAGAGTTCTTAAAGTATTTTTAATGTGGGCTGTTGGCCTATGTCCTTGTTGAATGATTATTATATGAAAATGGTGGGTTCCTCCACCCCCACGAATCTTAATATTTTAGTTCTTGATAGTGTTTACATGAATGTGACATCTGCATATATTATACTATGATTTCAAAATTATTAATTCGATCAAAATGAAGGGTTTGAAAGGAGTATTAGACTTAAAATCAGTCACATCTGATATGAATGCTTATGAAAATCTGCACATGATGTTCAAATATCAAAAAAAGTTTAACCAAATTGAGGGTCAAAGAATAAAAGAACAAGATATATACCACATGTTCCGTTCTCATATTTTTCGTCCTCATGCAATGTGTGTAATAAAGCTATATGCTCCTACCCTAATTGCAGACCAGGACCAGTGTAAAAAGGTGGGGGGGAGCAGCTGTTACACTGCGATTTTCTATCCCTTTGTTGTTCAAATCTTTATGGATACGGTCTATCACTGGATTGCTAGCCACCGTCTAAAACGGGCTGGTTACCTCTCGTTGATCTTTACCCCGAAAATGCTGACTTGCAGACGCATAAATTACTTCATCCACTAACTCTTCCTCCAAAATTACAGTTCAAAAAATGATCAATCAGCTTATTTTTCAGTTCTATCTTCCACACACGAATGGGTCTAGTAGGGTTTTGTTCCAAGTTGTATTTTGTTGTTGCTCCAAGGATTGTACCTTCGTAGTCTCGTGATAATCTAATGACACAACAAAAGCCACATAATTAATATTTGAGAGGTGCTAGACGTACAACGTTGGTTGACAACGTCGATTGACAACCTCTCACACATGGGGTGGGTGGGGTGATAATTTTTTTTGTTTTTTTAAACACAATAGGACNACAACGTTGGTTGACAACGTCGATTGACAACCTCTCACACATGGGGTGGGTGGGGTGTTAATTTTTTTTGTTTTTTTAAACACAATAGGACCCGTCACTGTGAGAGTGTTGTCAACCAACGTTGTGAACCGATGTTGTACAAGTAGAATATTTGTTAATATTTTTGACATGCTCCTCAACCTGTCTAATCAGTTTGATATTACTAATCTCACCCATCACAATTGCAGACCCTCGATCTGACTGTTCAACATGAGGAGGATGTAAACTTAGAATCTTCTCTTTTGTTTTGGATAGTAACAACTAACAATTTGCTCATTCGGATTCAATTCTTTTTGTTGGAAGTTGATGAAACTCATGTCCCTACGTTTAAATGATCATAAGGGTGTGTTTGATTAACTTTATTTTTTTTATAAAAAATATCATTTTTTTTTCTACTCAAGTTCCAGTTTTTGAAGTGCTTGATTGATATTTTTTTTTACTGAAAAATATTTTCAATAGTTAGTCAGTCACGTGATCATATTTTTCTCAAAAAATAAGGAAAATTTTTTCTTTAGAGAGGGCTATATTTTATTTTTTGGGTAATCCAATCTCTCTTTTCTCATTTACCCATCAATAAAAGATGAATAAATATAAAACTTTCAAGATTAACCAATCAAATATATTTAATTAATACTTTACATGCAAATAAGTTTTTCGCTATTTAATTGTCTATAACTTATTTCATTTCCACGTAAATTCCATACTTACAATCAAACACATCCTAAGTTTACGACATTTGCATGCCACCTAAATTGATGTTTAGCACTAGAGATGATAAAAAGCAATAGTCTAATAAATATGCTAATTTCTTTAGATAAGGCTACTTTTCAAATTTTAAAAGAAGAAAAAAAAAAAGTACGTTATCAAAACATACACACACTATGAGAAAGATAATTGCGGGCTTGGGACCACTGAGCCCCCTTGGCTTATATCCTTGTCTGGATTTCGTTTTTTCACCTAGAATCAAGAAAAGGCATCTAGACCCTGTCGAATAGTCGGTACCTTGACTCTTTTGTGGTCCACTAGAATAATCTATCAAGGTTTAATATTAATTGTCCATTAAACTCTAGAAGATTTCTTCAACTTAAAGAATTAATTTTGGTAGGAAAACTTGTCATGTGAATAATCCAATCAACATTAATCTATGAGAATATTAATGTTCGGCATGACAATGATACATTTTGGTCCGTTTTGTCTTTGTGCTAATATCTGATTATTGTATAATATGCCACTTTATCGTGTCATTACAATATTCTTCAGTAGCTTTCACATACATAGCACTTGATGTTTTAGATAAGTTTTTCCTTGAATTTTTGTAATTTTGTTTTTGGACTAATGATTTCTACACCGTATAGAGCCGGAGAAAACTATAAATAATGTTTAGCACGTATTACAATTGATTAATCCTATGTTCGGGAAAGATAATCAGTAACTTTAGGAGGGACACTGGTGAAAACCACGAGATATATATGTGAATAACAATGGATAGTAATTTTGAACGTGGAGTTGAAATTAAAATCCGATTTGATTAGATGATAAAAATAATTTTTAATTTCCCAAACAAAGACTAAATAAAAATCGTTATTCAAAATTCTATTTTACTCAAATAATGATGGTCAAACATGTGTAAAATAAGCTAAAAAATGCTAGTCAAGCACAAGCAACTTTCAGCGGCAATGGACACTCCATATGTAAATTGGCTTTGTTGCGGATGGACCTGCCCTCAGTTGTGCCTTTGTACCCAACTTTCCACTAAAAAATAAAAACCATATATCTTCCCACCAAACTATATAGAACTTGTATAAGCTAGGCCCCTACCCCAAGAAAGACATGACGATGGTGCAAAAAGGAAATTAGCACTTTCTGTCTTCAACTTTTGCAAAATTTAACAAATATATCTCCTCAATCTTTTTTTTTTTAGAATAATCCATCTCGAACCTTTCAATTATGTAAAGAAATTCGTCATCATCTCCATTTAGGCCATCCATTGAGTTAAAACAATTAAATATATATATCTATTTTTTTTCTAAGAAAAATTCATCATTTCCAATGAAGTTTACCCACCCCACCAATCCTAATCGATCCGCGGTCAAACACCAGCACAAGCTTTTCATAATCCGAAGTAATTGTTGTGATTTGCATCACCCAATCGTTTCGCTACAATTGAATATAAAATAGTATACTCAGTTTGCACTACTAAAATCGTGCAACACAGAGAGAACTTTATACACAAATATTGAGACAGAGAGAGATTAGACTAGTTTTTGATAAAATGGCAATCGAATGCCATAAACAATTTGAAAAAATAATAATTGAACCACGTTTGTACCCAACAATGCCTAGAGATGTAAAACGCGAAATTAAGTAATCAATAGAAAATAGCAAGTCACTTATTTATTGTTTTTAGATGATTAAGTTTAATGTCAATCATGCAATATACATCAAAAGCAATAAAGGTAACACCAAATTTGGTAATAAAGGAAAACCTTTTTCCCCTTGAAGAATTCTTCATTGATAACAAAAACCTTCGAGCAAATGTTGCCAAAATGATTCACTAGAAAAGATAATATAGAGTTGGTCCAGACACAACTAAACCTCAGTAGAATCCGATCACTCAACCTGTAAATCACTAAAGAACCACTTCGAGCATGCAACATGCACTTTCCAAAACTCTGGACTTCATTCGCTCTGCATGGATCACCAAGAATAAACTCATTCCGGAACAATTGTAACTTTAGCTGTCTCTTTCAAATTTTAGAAACCTTTCAGACTTATAAGTGAAGGTAATATTTTTGATATTTGATCTTTGGGTTGAATCAAGAGACTTATGGAATGTGTTATTGATTTTCAATAATATGTTCTCTTGAATGAAAATAGATTCAACACAATTTTAGGACATACAAAATAGATTCAACACACTTTTGGGACGGACTATGTTTGGGTATTTATAATATGAAGTGTTTGAGGTTGAACAAGATTTTAAAAACTATTGAAATTTTCGAAAAAATATCACCACCGCTCGAGCGGTGGTCTCGAGGCTAATGAACGGCTAGCCAGTGAAGAATTCAGGGATGTTGGTGAGGTAGGGCGGTCATTGACCATAGACCGTCGGCTGCCGCAACAACGAGATGGTTTAGTAATATTAATTACATGATATTAAAATTATTTAATCATTATATAAATGCACTAAAATAAACCATTTGCACGTTCCCTCTAGTCGAATATAAAAAATCCTTGGATATTTCAAATCAAACTTTTGTATGTTAAACTCAACACAACGATCCTTTTGAAAATGCGCCAATCTATCAACCTCCGCTTCTTTCTCAATCGCCAAGCACAAGAGCTCGTGAAAAATACCTTCTGCTCGCTTTTCGTTCCTTTCAACTCTTCCACAACTACAATTACAAAACGAATGCAAACGTTTTCCATTCTTTCATACGGCTTCACATACGTAAGGATTGCCAATTCCTTAATTTCTCCCTAAATCTGAAAGTATCATAAACCCTGTTGGGAAATTAATTGGAAATGCATATTTTATCTCAAATTCACTTAACCATTTCTCTCTATGAGCAATGCTTGGTGTACAGAACGTTTTTATAGAAAACTTACCTACACACACATTGGTGGGTCCTGCATCAATAAAAAAATTTCATAACATACACCCACCCACCCACCTGGCCATTGTGCCTGTCTATAAATTTTACAAGAAAAAACTCTTCTGTACAAATATGTTTCTCCTTCTCTCTATACTCATTGTCTCTCCCTATCTAAACCTCCACCTGTGCCACATCACTCGATCTCTCATTATTTACATTCATATCAACCAATCTAAAACTTTATTATATTTTCGAATAATGGACTCCCTAAAATCTTCAGGCAAATCCAATTCTCTCCTAATCAATCTAATTACATGTAAATGAATTTTCCTGTTCATAGACATCATTAATATCTTTCTTATCTTAAACACATTAATATCTTCCATTCTACATAAAATTTCATCTCCACGCTTTGAAACATTTAGCTGAATCAGGTGTATAAATACCTCAAACATATGGGGAGTATTATAGTATAAAAGCACTTGCAAACATTTCGTTGAATTGGGTGCGTAAATCCTTTGAACACAAGGGGATATTTTGTTGGAATTTGGTTTAGAGAACAAAAATAAAATTAAGTATGGAAAGTGACTTCCGTGTCAATTTCTACAAAATATTCGGACTTGATCCGATAGTCAAACGTCAAGTAGATCACTGTGGTATATTTGGAATCTCAAAATTAATTTCAGATGAATGAGAAATTGTAGTCCAAAGTTTGATAGAAAATATGATATACGGGCCGGAAAAATGATTAACTCCATTGCTCGCCTATTGCTCGAGAGAGCTTGAGCAATGAGACTATTACAAGAGAGACAGTCAAGGAACGATGGTAACAGGCTAGCGACAGCAAATACTGCGACCTTTGGCAAAAGTTGCTGAATTTGGTGCGCGACACTTCACTCAAAGCCCTTCCTCTTCTATATATAGGACCATTTGTCTATTATGCATCCATATTATTTTCATTGAGCATTACATCAAAAACTCTTGTAAAATATTTTCAAAAAGTCATTCTAAAACCATTTTCTTGTAGAGAGAAAATTTTGTTCTAAGTTCGCTGTTACTTGTGGTTTGAAGTGCTTCTACCACAAGTTGTATCCATTATATCTTGGGAGATAAGTATCGTATACCGTCAACACCGTTACGGTGTAATATTGTCTTGAGAAGAAAGTATTTTCACTTGTTTCGGATTTCGTTCCTCACTTATTTTCTTTTCTTATTTTCTTCTTTTCCATTTATAAAGTTTAATTACGCTCATGCGAATTAAACTTAAACTAATTTCCTTGTCTTTAACAACCATTTACATATACTACCGTTCCAACAAACTTAAGACAATATCTGTTTGTTTGTGGTTGTTACATCATTTCTTCAACTTTGGAATAAGCCTTTGTGTGCTATTCCTGTCTTTTATTATTTTATATGTTGAACTTCTATTTATAACATAAATGAATCTTGTTGAGACTATTTCGAGTCAAACAACAAATGGTACAAATCACGTGGTTCCGCCTTTGGCCATATCTATATCAAACTCTCACATCCCATATGGGGAAAAACTAGAAAAGTTTGCAGGTGTAGATTTTAAAAGATAGCAATAAAAGATGTTTTATCTTACTACTTTAAACTTGGTTTCCTAAAAGAAATGGCTCTTGCTGTACAAAAAGGAGAAAATAATCACGAGTCGATTATTGCATTGGATGCATGGAAGTATTTGAATTTCCTTTGCAAAAATTACATCTTAAATGGATTGGACAATACACTTTATGCAGTGTATAGTTCAACTAAATCGGCCAATGATTTATGGGGGTTAGTTGGAAAAGAAGTACAAGACTGAGGATGCCAAAACAAAGAAATTCATTCTTGACAAGTTTTTGGACTACAAAATGGTAGACTGCAAAACTGTGATAAGTCAAAAACAAAAACTTTAAATTCCACTTCATGTCGTACATGGTAAAAAAACTCTCTCATATGTGGATAGATTTCAAGAACTATCTCTAGCACAAAAGCAAAGAGATGAATTTGGACGAATTGATAGTCTGTTTGAGGATCGATGAAGATAGTAGAAACATCAAAAGAAAATCTATTATTCAAGTCAGAGCAAATTTTGTTGAAACTGATTTGAAGTTTGTCAACAAGAATCGTAAAACCTCCGATTTTGTACCAAAAGAGACAACTCCAAGAATAACAAGAAGTTTAAAGGCCAATGTTACAATTGTGGAAAAGCTGGACATTACTCTAATGAATGTCAAAAGTCTAAGAAGAACGCACAAGCAAATGTGGTTGAAAAGACGCCCTTTCTTAAGGGATACAAGAGATGAATCATTCGGCGATTGTTTCTGAATGTAACAATGTTGGAGATTTAAGAAAATGGTGGGTTGATACTGGTATAACTCGTCACATTTGTGCATACAAGACTATATTCTCTAACTACAAAGAGTTAATTGGAGAACAACTTTTTATGAAAAATTCTACAAGTTCTAAAGTAAAAGGATATGGAAAAGTTACTTGGAAGATGACATTTGGTAAAGAACTCGTCCTCAACAATGTCCTACATGTACCAGACATTTGCAAGAATCTTTATCCGGTTCTCTACTTAGCAAAAATGAGTTTAAACTTGTATTCGTATTCGATAAATTTGTACTCACTAAGAACGAGATATATTTTGGTAAAGGATACTTATGTGATGAAATGTTCAAAATAAGCGTTCTTACAATTGTACCAAAACAAAGCATTATGAATAAAACTTTGAATTCTATTTGAATTCTACTTATATGCTTGAGTTATCTTGTTTATGGTATAGTTGATTAGGACACATCAATTATAAATCTATGCACAAACTTATGAATCGAAGTTTAATTCCAACGCTTAATATTGATCCTAATCATATGTGTAAAGTATGTGTTGAAGCAAAGTTGGTCAAAACACCTTTTCACTCAATTCAAAGGAACACGATACCTTTAGAGTTAATACATAATTATATACGTGATTTGAAAAAAAGTTCAAACTAAAGATGGTAAGAAATACTTTATAATTTTCATTGATAATTGTACAAAATATTATTATATCTTTCTATTACGAAGTAAAGATGAAACTTTAGATGTCTTTAAACATTATAAGACGGAAGTTGAAAATAAACTTGGTAAACAAATAAAAAGTATTCGTATTGATAAATGTGGTGAATATGGGACACCGTTTGAAGAATATTGTTTCGAGCATGGAATCATTAATCAAAAAATGACACTTTCCTCACCCCAATCAAATGGTGTTGTTGAATGTAAAAATTGAAATCTTAAAGAGATGATTGTGGGAGAAGTTATTCTATTGAAAATAGCATTCTGAACAAGATACCCCTTAAGAAAATCGAAGAAACTTCATAATTTGAATTCTACTTATATGCTTGAGTTATCTTGTTTATGGTATAGTTGATTAGGACACATCAATTATAAATCTATGCACAAACTTATGAATCAAAGTTTAATTCCAACGCTTAATATTGATCCTAATCATAAGTGTAAAGTATGTGTTGAAGCAAAGTTGGTCCAAACACCTTTTCACTCAATTCAAAGGAACACGATACCTTTAGAGTTAATACATAATGATATACGTGATTTGAAAAAAAGTTCAAACTACAGATGGTAAGAGGTACTTTATAATTTTCATTGATAATTGTACAAAATATTGTTATATCTTTCTATTACGAAGTAAAGATGAAACTTTAGATGTCTTTAAACATTATAAGATGGAAGTTGAAAATAAACTTGGTAAACAAATAAAAAGTATTCGTATTGATACATGTGGTGAATATGGGACACCGTTTGAAGAATATTGATTCGAGCATGGAATCATTAATCAAAAAATGACACTTTCCTCACCCCCAATCAAATGGTGTTGTTGAACGCAAAAATTGAAATCTTAAAGAGATGATTGTGGGAGAAGTTATTCTATCGAAAATAGCATTCTGAACAAGAGACCCTAATTCTTTTAGCTTCTTTGAAGTATTGAACTATGTAAATGTTATCCTCATTCTTATCAATACTTGAAAGTGTGGAGGTGTTTGGCTAAAATTGAAATACTTAGGCCTAAACAAGTGAAAATCGTTCCTAAGATGATTGATTGCATATTTATTGGGTACTCCAATAATAGTAATGCATATCATTTCATTGTATATAGATTTGAAATTTAAGATGTACATAAAGGAACAATAATTGATTCAAGAAATACATCATTTTTTTGAGAATATTTTTTCATATAAAAGCAAGAAAATGCAAGTTCAAATAAAAGAACTGATGATACTATAAATGACACTTCACGTGAGGAAGAACCAAGGCACAGTAAAAGAGTTAGAATATCCACTTTGTTTGGCTCGAATTTTCTAACCTATATGTTAGAAAATGAACCAAAAACTTTCGATGAAGCAATGTTGACACCAGAAACACCGCATTGGAAAGAAGATATCAATAGTGAAATAGATTTTATAATGCAAAATTATATTTAGAAGTTAGTTGATTTACTTCCTAGGAACAAGCCTTCAGAGTGTAAATGAACTTTCAAAAGAAAATTAAAACCGGACGGATCCATTTACAAATATAAGGTTAGATTTACTGCCAATGGATATAGACAAAAAAAAAAAAAGGAATTTACTTATTTGATACTTACTCACCCATAACTAGAATCACCTTGATAAGGTTTCTAATTGCTATTGCAACATTACATAACCTTGAGATTCATCAGATGGATGTAAAGACGGCATACCTAAATGGTGAGTTACAAGAGGAGATATACATGGAACAATCCGAAAGATTTGTCTCTCCTAATTCAAACAAAAGGTTTGTAAACTAGTTAAGTCCTTGTATGGATTGAAACAACCTCCTAAACAATGGCATTAAAAGTTTATCAAAACAATGTTGTCTAGTGGGTTTAAAATAAATGAGTGTGACAAGTTTTTATATATTAAATATACACCAAAGGCCTATGTGATTGTATGTCTATATGGAGACGACATGTTGATAATGATCAATAGTCACGAAATAATGCTAAACACCAAGAAATGCTAACAAAACATTTTGATAAGAAAGACTTGTGTGTGGCTGATGTAAAATAAAGGATTAAGATCTATATAATATCAGAAGAAATTATACATTCTCAATCTCACTAGATTGAGAGTATACTTAAAAGATATGATGTACTAAGTTATGAATATTCAATGAAGCACTTGGAAAAAATGTTTCTTAAATCATTCCTATGATTATTAAAGTGCTTTCTGCGGAATGTTAAGGTTAAGATATCATTTCAATGATTAATAAATATTGATTAAGTCAAGTGGAGTAGGCATAATACTTTTAATAGGAGGTCACATATGTAAGTGTGAGGTAGGCCTGCCTTAATGAAAATTGTTCAAATGCTGAAATTTTCTAAACACTTATGAAATCCAGGAGTGATTCATGACCAAAATGAACCAAGTCATGAGAACCTTGAACGATTTAGGAAAGACATCCATGTGAGTATTATTGTCTTGGTTTACACCAACGACTGAATGATTCAAGGGAAAAATACATTTCTCCTACTTTTACTTTACATCATTTCAAAAATAACAAAACATCTTTCACATTTAAAAAATCAGATTTTTAACATATACATACACATATATATTTATATATATAAATATATAAAAAAGATATATATATATAAAATATAATATAATATAATTAACCCACCCACCTCCATCAACCCGCCTTTCCAACGACCGTCCGGCGACCTTTCCAGTGACTATTCCGATGACTGCTCCGATTCCGACGACTATTCCGGTGACCGTTTCCGGCGACTGCTCCAATTCTGACAATTGTTCCAACTCCAGCGAATATTCCGGCGACAACTCCGTCATATTTTTTTATTACAGGTGGTCACAATCTAGGTCACAAGTCACAAGTCACAGCTCAAGTCACAACGCATTGTTATTTTTTTTTTAATGATTGATAACATGATAAGTATAATGTTTTACATTTTTGTTAATAGTCACGAGTTATTTTCAAATGGTCATGGCACAGGTCGCAGAATATATTCATACTTTTGTTCATAATCTTATGTTATTTTCAACAGCACATGTCACATAATATTTTTGCACATGGCTCCGATTCTTGTTGATAGTCACAGATTTATTTTAAATGGTCACAAAACGGGTCACGCAATATTTTTGCACATGGCACAGGTCACAGCACATGTCTCGGGTCACAGCATTGGTCACAGA
>CAIGRO010201558.1:2591-13097 GCA_903798355.1 Fraxinus baroniana
AAAAAAAAAAAAAAAAAAGAACGATAAATTCGAAGATAAAGACAAAAAAGCTTTCTATGTGTTTGAATTTTGGTTTGAGGTGGTTGCAGTGGCTACGGTGGATTGGTGGTTTGACCAGTCGACAATGGGTGAGAATGGGTGGCAGTTTGTAGGGACTTTTCTGGTTTAGTTCTGGAAGATGGTTTTATTATTTTTCTTTTTTTTTTTTCCCTTTGGTTTTTCTAATTATTTTTAATTATTTTACCCTCCATTTAATTGGTCAAAAAATGTTATATTTTATTTTTCTTGGTCAACTAATAGCATATTAAATGGATCCCATCAATTGGTACTTCATCCACACTCATTTGAAAAGTCTGGAGCCATAGGTACAATAAATACAAGATTAGGGAAAAACCTACAACATTTTGAAATGCTTGGGGGTGCAGCTGCAATTATCCCCTACTTATTGTCTTGTTTTTTTGGTTAACCAACCCATTTACCATATTACCCTTAAAGTTTTTAAAAATTTACGAAATAATCTTGGAAATTATATGAAAGAACTTGGTATATAAAGGGCATTTCGATAATTTGACAAATTGTTTTTGCTTATATATAACTGAGTTCCCAAACATGTTGTCTTAATAACGTAGAACTTATTTTATTTATAAGATAATATCTTTTTTAAGCACACTCAAACAAGCCTGATAATTATTTTTACATTTTTCAACTAATGTGAGTACTATAAAGTATATTCATAAACTGATTAGAAAGTATGTCACACATTTATGGACAATGTTATAAGAATCGATCTGAATGAACTTAGGACCCATTTGGTAGGCAGGCTTTTGCTTCTACTTGTAGAAGTTATTTGTAGAAGAGTTTCATGAAGAAAATAGCTTAATGATATTTGAGAAAGAGGAAATTGCACTAGATGCCAATTTTTGACTTTGCATTTACAAAAAATGTCACTTTTTTAACTCTTTCCAAGACTGTCAATTTTGGACATTTTTGTCCCTTTGTATAATTGAAATACCTTACATATCTAGCATTAATTCAGATTTGACCATATTTAAAATATGTACAAAATGTCAGCATTATAGTACATTTGAATTACAAAACAAAACAAAACAACAAAAAAGTTGTATGGGAGAAGATGAAATGGACGAAATAACTCACTCCACTCACCACTCTACCAGCCGCACAAGAAGACATACTCCAGTGACCACTCTATCCCCCTACACAAGAAGAACCCAATCCTTCATGGAGCAATTTCCTCACATTCGAAGCATTAACAACCTCCTTGCCATTGACATTCACTTTCAAAACGTCAGCCACCCAAAACATACCAAACCAACGTTGAACTCACTCTGTTCACAATTCGATTTGCCGAAAAAAGAAGAAATTCTCAACTCACTGCCCTCACCGAATTTGTTGTCGACCACCACCGGGAAAATGACTGTAACACAAGTAACCTCACTTCTGGCTTATTTTGCCCTTAATTTTTCTGCTATTGTGCTTGAAGTATTGGTTGCCATTGGATTTTAAGTAACACTAACAGAAACTCATTTATGTGTTTTGCTTAGTTCATTTTATTTATTTGCATTTGGGGTTCTTCTTATTAGTTGCATGCCAGCAACATGTTTGTTAAAATGCCTTATTAGGTATTCAAAACTTTAATTAGAGTGTTTAAAGTATGAACTGTGGTGTCTGATTCCTGTGTGTAATTTGTGATATGTTTTAAGCAAAACATCGAAACAACCTACTGCAAGGTTGCATAAAAAATCAGCTCTAAGTCAATATCTATTTACTTTAATTATGAATAGATTGACTAAGGACATATGGGGAATCATTTGTATATTACAGTTGAGAAGGGGACATCTCCAAACAAATGGGAAAATTTTGGTCGGATTTAGATTGAATGTATGGATCATAAAATATATAAGGCACTAAATAATTGAGATCATAAAATACCAATGTGTGGACAACTTTGTTATACAGGCTTAACACTTCATAGGGAAGAGAAATTTGAGATCATGTCACTCAGGATTAAAGCTCGTTGAATTAATAGGACATGTGCCTAAGTTATTTCTTGATCAAAGGATTTCATGCAGGATTAAAGTCTAAAACAACAGCAATACCATGTGGAATTAAATATATGGCTACTAAGCAATAACTGTGTAAATTATAGTTGAGAAGAGAATAAGTTTTAAGATGGATATGTGGTAAAAACAAGAAGAGCTAGAATTAGAGAAGAGTTTATTTATGAATTATTTAACATAGTGCATAGTGCACATAAATTGCAGGAAAGCCGGTCTGGATGGTTTGGAGATGTATATTAAGTAGCTATATATGCACAAGTTTGTAAAGTTATAGGTAATTAAATGTATTTGAACCTTTGCATATTTAAAGAGATCATAATTCCAACAAACATAGACATTATATTTCTAAAATAGCTACATTGAGCTACATAAAACTTAAATTTAAAGATGTGAAGCAAATAAGCTCAAGCTAACATATATAGCTGTGAATATAGACAATTTAATGGCTGTAAGATTTGGAGAATTTCTAGGTTAAAAAGAGTAAATACTTCTTGTGCTTATCGTATACTTCTTTCTTCATGCCGGTTTAGAGATCAGCACAAATCAATCAATGGTTCCAAGACCACAAAGATATAGTGAGCACATGTACCATGAGAATTCAAAATAATGAAAAGAATTAAAACAAGTTCAAAAACTGGAACTGCATATATGAGCATCTGGTCTTTACCTGAAGAAGGACCTGAGTCATTGTCCAGAGAAAATCGGACATAACAACAGCAAGCCTAACGAAGATAAAATCCCAAAACTCAAATTCAGTCTCCTTTGCAACTGAATTATAGACAAAGAATATCAGAGTTAAAGCAAAAATATGATGAGAAAAGTATCTGAAGCGCGAGTAAAATAATTTTTAAGTTTGTTAAAATGGAAACATGCTCATCATAATTAAGATAGACGAAAATTAAATTATATATACAACCAATTAAAAGCATGTACTACATAAATGCAGTTGCATACTGGTCAATAATATAACAATAGAGATGACTAACATGATGCTGAGCACTCTCATCCTTTTGACAAAGTTTTTTTTATGTAGTACCACTCTCCTCCTTTTTACATGGGCAAAGAACAAAAAAGAAAAAATATTAATGGCAAGATTCAACTTCTAAATCATAATCTATCAACACAGAAAATATAGTACTAATAGTTAATACTTCTGGAAAAGTAAAATCAACTAAGTTGAGTTGACCCCATCAAATAGTTGTAGCTGCATTTTGGTTTCTAGGAGCTTTTTTGCTTCCATGAGTAAGATATCTTCCTAATCTTTTTCCATAATAGCTTATTTTGATGAAGTTAAAGACTGACAATGATAGATAAAGATAGGGACTTGTTTTTTCTTTTACACTGTTGTGGGAGGGTTCGGATTTTTCTTTGATGTTGTTGGTGTTTTACACACTCATTGAGATATCCAAAATCCTGGCATCTCAAACCCATTCTTGCAATAACAATAGTCTTCTATAGTCTTATCAATGACATGGTGTTGATGTAAGATTCCCACATAATCATGAACGACAGTTCCCGACAGTCCAGCTCAGTAAATCCCGACGGATAGGTAAAATATGGTTAGGTGAACTATTGTTCTCGACATTTAGCTGCAGTTATTCTTAACATTTGGCTAACATCTGGATACGCTAACTGCCGTTTCCCAACATTTAGTCTCAATCATTCTCGGAAGATGGCTTCTGTGTGAAACAATGTGGATCGTACATTTTCTTATTCTCGTCATACATTGATCACATGTTGTCCCGTGTTTCAATTTGTAACTAATTGGCTCTTGTCATATGATCTACGTATTTCGACTCTTTACGATTTTATTTCATGTTTGTCAGTTGGGTTCTACTCTTATCAAATATGACAACATGCCCCTTTTCTTTTTGTTTATACATTGTAGGGAGCGTATTGGTTCCAGAAGACGCACGGTTACGTGCACAAATTTTTCAATGCAGCAACCTCAAGTACGTGTATAGGATGTTGGATTTATTTAATGAGCACCAGTGACACAATTTTCAGGAGTCTTCCCTTAGCTTCCTGGCTGACGTATCGAACATCCAATTCTCAGCTTAACTTATCCAACAGCTTGTGTTTAGAAGCATTCAAACAGACAAAACGTATGACCTATGGTTTAACGTCTAAGGACACTACTATCGATTTGGACTGCAAGAGTATGCGGCGGTGATGGGGCTACATTGTGATGTCCCTCCGGATGATGATCGGTTCCATAGAGTTCTAGATAAAAGCAAATGAAGGACAAGTCCTTCAAATCTTTAGACAAGATTTCCTGTGCACAGCTTGAAAAGACATGTGCTCGTTCATCGACCCCACGGGTTGATAGATACAAGATGGGGCTTGCTCTAATAGTAGAAGGTATTTTTAAAGCCCTAGATAATAATGTAGGCATAGATGTCGAGACACTTTCTCTCGTCGACGACCTCGACATATTTTTCACATATCCTTGGGATAGAGTGGGATACTCTCATCTCATTAAGGGATTTCGGGATAGTTGGGCTAGGAGATTTCGGGATGTAAAGAGGAAAAGGGAGAAAGAAATCAGTTACACAGTTCACAGCTTTCCCATAGCCATGCAGGTACTAACGATTATTTCACGCGTGTTTTAAATAGTCATGTAAATGGCTTTATATTGTCTTTCAAAATGAAACTTACTCACATTGCGACCATTCTGCGATAGATATGGGCATTCGAGGCAATTCCTGAAATTGGTACCCATTTTGGTCAGCGAATTGGTGAACGTTCCCCACAACTTCTCAGCTGGATGACCACAAACAATCGCAGCAGCACACGTTCGATACTTTCTTTAAGAGAGTGTGGGTAACCTTTCGCGGTCCAAGTTATTCAACTTTTTGTAATTGTCTTTAAAAAATTCTGTGTCCCGATTCCATTAACAATATTGAACTTCTTATACAGCTGCATATATACGTCCACTGCGTCCGATCGAGTCAAAGTGCAGCCAATACTACATCTCCACTCTTATGCCATTTGATGATCATGCCATACCTGCTCTGGACAACATCGCATGGACCGTCGTCGATGCGCAGTTTGAATCTGACGCAGAACTTAGTGGATGAGATGGACAGGTCGATAGGGAATTATACGATGAGACTATTGGAGGGTCAGATGATGTAGGTGCCAGTGCGGACAGTAGTGAAGGGCCCTCTATCACAGAGCACAATGATTTTAGTTCTGACAACAATTGAGATGGCCATGATGATGTACGAACCGATAGTGGCAACGATGAGTGCAAGCTAGAGCATACCCGATGAGGGATGTCGGGTACATTTTCCGTAGCCTACGGTCCCCGACAAGATTATTTTGGAGATAGTGCACATTCAACATCCAGACATCGGGGTGTATAATCTGGAGGTGGGTTGACTAGATCAGTCGTCGAGGACATGTTCGATCAAAGAGTCCTATTTGAAATGCGACTCCGAACAGTAAAACTTCAAATATTTGAGCATGTCATGATCGAATTCGTAAGACTCCGTGATTCCATATCAATATTAGTAGAGGACCACCGATTTCCACCACATCTATCGCTCCGTACGATGTGCACAACGATCTTGTACAGTCATCATTTTCACCTCGAGGTACTTGTAGAACTTGTGTAAACACTACAAATACTAAGCATGCATATCCATTACATATTTCAATAATTATAAATTTGGTGGTCTTACTCTCACAATCTGAATGTTACATAGACGACATTGGATAAGACATCAACCAGAGGTCGAAATCACACAACGCCGCGTTCGATAGAGGGAAACACGACGTGCATATTGGTATGATAATCTTTATGCCTTATTAATTTCAAATTTATAGCGGATGTCATGTAGCTCTTACTTCTGTGATCCCATGTATGTGATGACGTTCATTTCATATCGACATTAGTAATAAGATCACCGGTTTCCACCACCTTTGTCGCTCCGCGTGATGTGTACAATGATCATGTATCGTCATCATTTTCACCTCAAGGTACATGTAGAGCTTGTGTAACCACTACAAATACTAAGTATGCATGACCATTACATATTTCAGTAAATATAAATTTGGTGGACTTACTCTCACAATCTGAATATTACATAGATGACATTGGATGAGACATCGATTAGAGGCCGAAATCACACAATGCTGCATTCGATAGGGGAAAACACGACGTGAATATTGGTATAATAATCTTTATGCCTTATTAATTTCAAATTTATCGCGGATGTCATGTAGCTCTTACTTCTGTGATCCCATGTCTGTGACGACGTTCATTTTATATCGACATTAGTAATAGGACCACTGATTTCCACCACCTCTGTCGCTCTGCGTGATGTGTACAACGATCATGTACCGTCATCATTTTTACCTCGAGATATATGTAGAGCTTGTGTAAACACTACAAATACTAAGCATGCATGCCCATTACATATTTCAATAAATATAAATTTGGTGGACTTACTCACAATCTGAATGTTGCATATACGACATTGGAGGAGACATTGACCAGAGGTCGGAATCACACAACGCCACATTCGATAGGGGGCAACACGACGTGAATATTGGTATGATAATATTTATGCCTTATTAATTTCAAATTTATCGTGGATGTCATGTGGCTCTTACTTCTGTGACCCCATGTATGTGACTCACGTTCATTTCATTGGTAGTGTCGCAGAAGTAGATGACGACAGATTGTGTCCCCAGGTTAGAGATGTGCAATTTGGTATGGATAGTACCGAACAGCAGAATTTGGATAGTATGTGTACGAACTATTGTGAATTTTATAGTTCAATATTGTTGGGACGTCCCATACCACCTCATATAAATCTAAAAATGGGTTGTATCTTTGTTTCGCAGTACCCGGAGGAGGCATGACGCCCAAAGTGCATGGAATGCCTATCGACGACGCTCCTACCACTTCGGGAGTGCTGGATGTAGAAGGTAACTTAAGTACTTCACAGTTATGCAAATCTCCATGTGGGATGTGGTATAAAATGTCATTTTTCTTTTTCGTAGGAGGTGCGATCGAACATGTCGTTGATCTTAGTGTTCCCGATACAGGTGACGCTAGAGTGGTCCCTACTCGAAGGCAGTGTTCCTCTCGACTTTGAATGCCTGCTACTTCCACCAGGACACCGTATACTAGGGGTACGATAAGGACTAGAAAGAAATAGGTGAATTATTAGTGACGCATGCCTTTCATTTCGTCAGGATTGTCGTATTTAATAATGCACATGGAATTTGCTTGTCTAAGTGTTGATTTATTAAGGTTGAGAAATGACAACTTCAAATTAAAATTACTTCTGTGTATCTAATTTACCCCTCAAACAGCCTATAATCCACATGACTTTCTAACAGTCAAGTGTAGAGGTACCTAGTTAGGTTATCGTGCTATTCGTAACTGATTACAGTAGTATTTGGGTTCATGACTGACTATTTATTAATCTATCTCAGGGTCTTCGAGTCGAGCTGAACTTGGCATTGGTCATTGGTTTACACAACATCTCAGAGGTTTTGTTGCCCAATATCTAATTATAGTGTTCTTTTGTGTTGATGTGGTGGTCATTCACTACCTCTAGCAATTCTGAGTGGGTGAAAAAGTAGTTTCTTGTAAGTTTGCTTCGAGTTCGATAACTGAATTTGAAGTCATAATCCTATAAAGGAAGACAATTTTATGTTATGTTTTAGCAAGGTTTCATGGTGATGCCAAAATGTTGGCTTGATTAATGTCATTTTAACTCAGCAACTATAACAATTGTCCCATCTCATTTTCTTTCACTTAACCTTAGTCTTTCAATTATACTTCACCTTTTAATATTATATATATACGAGCTTGTTTTATATGTGTATTTTCTGTGTATGAGTGATACTAGTACAACTACAATTTATAAAAGTTTGTGAAAAATATGTATTAAAATTAATAATTCAAAACAGTTGTAGATGTCCAATTGGATCATCACACTGACTTAAACATTTTTATGTGTATGGCAAATTGTTGCACATGTTAGCCATGTTGTCTAAAGGTGGGGTACTATTTCGTGGTTGGAATACGAAGACATGCAGTGAGTAAACATGTTCACGAATCGTCATCGAACACTTCAGTTCATACATGGTTTTTGCGAGTCATTGTTCCTTGCCTATTGGTGGTCTAATTTGTTGAAGTATGTAAAAATTCCATAGGACAATACTACATGTGAATGGATACTAAGGTCATAATGAGAATTAATTGCCAACAACTACATGCAAGATTTGTGAAGAGAAAATAGTTCGCAATCAGTAAAATTTACAATTGTCATAAATTATGTACAAAGTTTAAATCAAAATGCTACAATTAGACCTTATACAATCACACCAATTGGTTGNAGTTGCTCATGATCTCTCCCCATCTATTGTCTTTATTGATGAAATAGATGTGGTTGGTACAAAAACATATTCTCCAGTTTAATATTTACAACTGTCATAAATTATGTACAAAGTTTAAATCAAAATGCTACAATTAGACCTTATACAATCACACCAATTGGTTGTCAAAACAAGTTTTAGATGTGATCTGATTGTTGTGTAATAACTAACCATTGTTGTTTTCTTCAAAGAATTTCATTATAAATAGCATGGCATCACTGAATAAGTCAGTTACACTTGAAAATTTCATAAGCTTTATCACTTTGTATACTTCTCAGGTAGAAAAATAGTTTCACCCATCGCATTTTCATGCTACTAATGTCTTCGTCCACGGAAAGCAACGAACCGTTCAACCTCAATGATCTTTCGCCAATACCAGGTTCGTCCCTGTTATGTCCCATCATAATTTCTTCGGACGATGAAGATGTCAACCCTCCGAATTGTAGGAGAGCAGTTGTCCCTGTTCCTTTTTCGAACCTAGATGAAGTTGCAAGTGAAGCATTGCAATCACTGAAGACTGTGCTCGATAAGGGGTTCCAGTACATGGTGTGGTACGAAGATGAATCCGATGAGGATGAGTGGTTGGTGAATGTTGCACCTCTTGAGATAGTTGTCATAAGCTCGGATGATTCTGATGAAGATAGTGGGAGAGAAAGTGCAAACGTCGACAACGAATGAGGTGGGAGGTAGTTGCATATGGTTGTGTACAAATGAATAAGTGTCAAGTTCTTTTGTAGTCACTTTTGTCAAGGATGATTTTGGTAACAGTCTTTACCAATGAGTCAATCACAACATGTCCCTTGTATGTGTAGTTCCATTTTATAGTCTGTGCCAACTGTCGAGCACGATGAAACAATATGTTGGGAGCGACAGATGAATTGTCGGGTTGTCCTCTATGTAGTTACACTTTGTTGTCTATGCCAACTCTCGAGTATCTGTCGAGAACGACATATGAAGTTTTGAATCATCATGTATTATTATGTCAATGATCCATATTTTAGTCATGAATGTGAAGGTGTCTACTACTGTCTGCAAACGATAATAGATTTTGAATGATAACGTAAGTTCGAAATAATAATACAAGTTGAAATCTTAAATATGCGAATATGAAGAGCAATAACATGTGCAAACCATAAGTAAAATAAAATGATGACATAACTTCATTTTGTACAACGCCATTAGGGAAAATTTAACATACTACTTCAACGACTTTCGAAGATGAAGTCCGTTTACATCGATTGTGTTATAGTGGGGTGCGAACATGTTGTCCGATTATGACCAACTCTACCGCAGCGCGTGTATTTCCTTAAGTCGTATGGTAGACTCACATCTGCATCACTTACGTCGAGTGGGTAGTCTACCTGGAGGACGACGTACAACGAGTGGCAAAATAGGAGTACTTGTAATTTCATTTGGAACAACTCAGTCCACTTCCCGCATGACGGGGATATATTGCTTCGCTATAGGCACCGCTCCAAAATTTCGATGTGTGATAAGGGGAGCATAGATTGTATAATGACCTACCTCTCAAGTAAGAAGAACGACTTTCATGAACACAGGGCATACGATTTAGCTAAAACTCATGACAGGTGCACGTGATTTCAAAAAAGTCTACCATGTTCGTGTCATTGGATATTCTAACCTGTGTTTAGCTATCTATCAATACATGAACTCGAAGCCTAGTACCGACTTCGAATGTTGTCCGTAACTTGCTCTCCATCCTCGATGATAGTACAGTGTTGCATGCGGATGCGTAGGTTCGACGTTCATAAAACCACCTCTGCATAGTACTCTGAATGTGTTCGACCAATCTCGTAATCGGTAACGAACAGGCAAGTTTTAACATTGAGTTCATATATTTTGCATTGTTGTTTGTCATAATATTGTACCGCTGGCCAATGAATAGTGCTCATGACCAAAATAAAAAACCTACTCTCTCCAAGTACCCGTACGATCTTGAACTTATCCTACGAATCTGACCCATAAGTCTTTCGAACTCTTCTATCCGATAAGTTGTAGCAGCTCGTTT
>CAIGRO010201561.1:0-12576 GCA_903798355.1 Fraxinus baroniana
ATGAAAAGCTGGGGCCCAAATATTTTGGTCCTTTCGAAGTAGAGAAACTGATAGGGCCTGTTGCATACCGTCTGAAATTACCTCCTACTGCTACAATACACCCCGTCTTCCATGTGTCGCAACTGAAGAAGGCCATGGGTGCAACGGAGGCAAGCCACCTATTTCCACCACACCTTGATACACACCTTGAATGGATTGTGGAACCCGATCAAGTTCTGGGCAAGCGGCCAGGTGGAGAGGTACTAATCAAATGGAAGGATTTACCCACTGCTGATGCTTCCTGGGAGTCTGCAGAGGCNAATACACCCCGTCTTCCATGTGTCGCAACTGAAGAAGGCCGTGGGTGCAACGGAGGCAAGCCACCTATTTCCACCACACCTTGATACACACCTTGAATGGATTGTGGAACCCGATCAAGTTCTGGGCGAGCGGCCAGGTGGAGAGGTACTAATCAAATGGAAGGATTTACCCACTGCTGATGCTTCCTGGGAGTCTGCAGAGGCTATACTTAAACAATTCCCCAGTTTCCACCTTGAGGACAAGGTGTCTTGGAGACCCGGAAGTATTGATAAGCCCCCTATACGTTTTACATATTCTAGAAGGGTCAAGAAGGGGGGGATAACAGAAGCGGTTAGGGATCATGTACTGGGGGCAAATTAGTTAGAGAAATATCTATAAATAAAAGAGCAAGTGTGAAAAGAAGTCAGGCAATTATTGAGTGAGGAAAGGGGAGTCTATTTACTATCTGTAATTCTCTACGAATTCAATCAAAGTTCTATTTTAATTTCTATTCTTCATCTTTTCAGTTTTGAGTCCTATCACATATCAATCAGATTTGTGAGTCTCTTTAAACTATGCTAGACATGCTCGAACGACCTATTTCGTCTTTCTCTTAATTTATCCGTTGGAGCATTAACAATTTGGATTACTTTTATTTTCACTGTTCAAATATATAAAGAGTAAATATTTGAAAACTGTTGCTTTTCATGTTCAAACTTAGTGCATGTGGAATATGAACTGGCATATCAAGCCAGAAGAGTCATGTTTTTAGACAGGACACACAAAAAGAGTGTGAAGTGTGAATAGTATGTACTACATGAACAATACATTAGATTATTTTTATTTATTCTTCTTTATTGAGCATTATACGATCCACCTTACCAAACAAGCCAAAAATGCACAGAACCAACCTGCAAATCCTCCGAATACAGGCTGTTGAGCTAGGACTTCATCAAACTGGAAATGTAATTTGGTTTTCATATATTTGTTAGTGTCATTTCTTGGTTAAATTATAGTTGATTACTTAAATCAGGTATAGTTTTGTATTCTTACTACAAATGGGCACAAAGGAAAGTTATTCTTATCATTGTTTCGTTTTTCTGTCAAATGATTAATTCTTCACAAGGAGACAATCTAAGTATAAGAACTGTCTGAGCATGTGTTGTCAAAGTTCTTGAAGAAACAATTGAAACAAACCAAGAAACCAAATATTTGACCTACTTGAGGGATAAACAATGCAAAGCCGGCTGATCTGTTAACCCCCATTGAGAAGTTTAATCTTCTGTTGGTGTTATCCCTACGTCTTCACTAAATACTTCTAAAGTTAGTTAATATCAATGAGGTGTAAAACCAACAAGAACAATCTAATACGATGTTTTCAACGAATTATATTTGTTGTTTAAAGTGCAGCAGAACCTATATAAAGGAAGAAAAATAGCAACAATGGACATAATCCTCCACCCCCACTTTCTGTTAAATTGCGGTGATGAGAGGTGCATTTGTTTCAGTTCTCTCTCTTTTGTACCTCACGGTTTCTGTACAATGTTACAGTGGGAGAAGATATGACCCTTTTGAAAAATTTATGAAGGATCGACGCTCAAAAAGATTGGTTAATAATCCTACCGAGGATCTTGTGTTGACCGATTATTCACCAGTTTATGTAGCACCTCAGGAGGGACTAAAGGAACTTGACGAGATATTAACTTTGCCTGGACAACCTGAGGTAAATTTCTCCCAGTATTCAGGGTACGTAACTGTTGATCCCAAGGCTGGCCGGGCACTCTTTTACTATTTTACTGAATCTGAAGATCCTTCCAGCAAACCTCTGGTGCTCTGGCTAAATGGAGGTAACGCTATGATGTTTTATTCGGTAGTGATTTATATGATTATATTCTTCTATCATTATTTCTACTCACATGTCTCTTGTTATGCTTATTACTAAAAATTTTACATTCCCAGATGGTGAATTTGCAGTGTAGTGTTGCTATGTAGATCAACATATTAAGGATGTGTTTGATACACAGCATTCGAGCGACTGCACTATACAATACACCATAGATTTTAACTTCTTTTTTCCGTTTTAACTCTGTCGGTGTCTTCCAATCTAATGTCCCTAAGACTGTGACATAAGAATGCAAATAAAATTAACTAAGCCGTTTGCACTACATCCGAACAGTTTGGCTATAAATGTAGTGGGTGGTGGGAGGGGAGATGGGTTAAAAACACTGTTAGTGTTGACTCACTTTGTTCACCGAATTTATTACTTTTCCAAGTTAGTCACTGAATTTTGATTTCTGTTTGGCACTGTCTACCTCCTCCTTATGCTGAATTAACAGAGATATTGACATGGTTAACGTAAACGATATTGTGTTATGAAAAATCTATTTTTACGTAGTTTTTATTGTCAAACTAGGCAAACACGGTTTGTACATTGTTTTTATCTTCCAACAAGGTGAAATATGCCTGTGAGTTATTGCTCCACGTGTCTAAATGAAAACCAAAAGAGCTCTAAACTCTTTTTTTTTTTTTTTTTTGTTCCACTGAGAAAGTGGAGTCTGATAAAAGACACCTCTCTGCGAGGGATCCTGAGTCGAATCTTTGGAAGATCATTGTAAACAAAGCAAACCCCTTCCAGTCGGGAAATAAAAGGCCATTTAGATTGTCATCTCTTGTATGAACTTGCATTCACCTTCTTTTTGCCATCTTAATTATCCTTGAAACTTCAGGACCTGGCTGCTCTTCAATAGGAGCTGGTGCAATGACAGAACTTGGACCATTTCGAGTCAATCCGGATGGCAAAACTCTATGGTATAACCAATATGCATGGAACAATGGTTTGTACTTGAATCCTTAAAACAAGTTATCAAGTATTTTATTTTTATTTATTTATTTTTGAAAAAATGGCCTGTAACAGAAATTCTGTTGCTTGAAATGCAGCTGCAAACGTCCTCTTCTTGGAGTCCCCAGCTGGTGTTGGATTTTCTTATTCCAATACATCATCAGATTATATTACTGGGGACAAAAAAACTGCAGCAGATTCATATACCTTTCTAGTTAACTGGCTAGAAAGATATCCAGAGTACAAAACACGCGATTTCTACATAACGGGAGAGAGTTATGCGGGTCATTATGTGCCTCAGCTCGCTGATTTGATCCTTGAAAACAACAAAATCACAAATCAAACTGTTATTAACCTGAAAGGAATTGCTGTAAGCTTCCTAATACTATATGCTGCCTGTTTATTCGATATGTTCTATTTTGCTTTATCAAGAATTATAATATCCTTCTGAACGTGAATTTTCAGATTGGGAATGCATTAATTGACGATACGGATACACATGCAGGCACTTTTGACCATTTGTGGACAAGTGCTCTCATTTCTGATGAAGTTCATGAAGGAATAATATCAAATTGCAATTTTTCATCTGCCAATAATTCAGAAGTCTGTTACAATTACATAGACCAAGCCTATGAAACCATAGGCAACATCTACATTTACGACATATATGCTCCCTTGTGCTCTTCCTCTTCAAGTGCTCCCGGGGTATATCTTTACAACTTATTCTTCAGTATATAATATTTCGTTTCCCCAGAATAAAAATCCATTTCTTCTGGAAGCAGGTATCAAATTTTGATCCATGCTCAGGTGATTATGTCTTCGATTATTTAAACAATCCTGAAGTGCAAAAGGCACTTCATGCTAACATCACCGGAGCTCCTGGACCGTGGGAAGATTGCAAGTATTGCACTTCTTCATCTGAATTATTTTTCAAACTCTTTCTCATACCATATTATTTCATTTCAATTTTCGAAAGACTTCAACTAAAAACAATTCATTTATATACAGCGACTTCGTCCATAGTAGCTGGCAGGACTCACCAGATACATTGTTACCTACCATAAAGAAGCTAATGGCAAGCGACATTAGAGTTTGGATTTACAGGTAAATAATGCTGTCAGTGCTAATACTTAACCGTTCTGCAGATTGCACTTGGCAAATTCTTTTGACTATAAGAACCCAAAAAAGAAAATAATGCAACCGAATTACAGTTTATTTTGTATTTATCACTAGCAAATACTTGCTGAAAAGTTCTGTAGGTTAGCATTGTGTCACTCTGGGCACCTGTTTTGGTTACAGTCATTGATTTGTAAACCTTGACTTTTGCTTGAGATATAAATGCATGAAAGATTTTATTTGAGAACGAAAATGTAATTGTTGTCGCCAACACACTCTTGAGCTTAAATTTTCAATGCACCTGCAGTGGAGATACAGATCGGATAATACCAGTTACAGCAACTAGGTATTCAATGCCCAAACTTGGGTCACCCATAAAGACTCCATGGTATCCCTGGGACTCTCAAGGCGAGGTAATTAAGAAACAACTGTTTTTTTGCCCTGTTTAAATCTTGTCCATCTCTAATTATAGCATCGTAACACCATTCTGTATAACTTTTTCAAGGTTGGAGGATATGTAGTTGACTACCAAAATGTGACATTTGTGACTATAAGAGGATCAGGACATTTTGTTCCAAGTTACCAGCCTGAGCGCGCACTCATCTTCTTCTCATCCTTCATCGAGGGAAAGCTTCCTCCAGCACAGGGTTGAAGAGGGAATCAAGATAGACGCGAATAAAATGTTTGAAATGTTCATTTTTACAATTGTAAGTTAACCATGTCCATTTCAATGAACATTCAAAGAACATTCAAAGTTTGAATAACATCTTTATCTTGGACGTGAGATTTGAGAATATATATATATATATACTAGTTTTCTACCGCAATGCACGGGTTGTAGTATGTTGGAAGTATTGTTAACGTCTTTAATGTTATATGAGTTTAGCAAATAAACAAGAAAGTAAAAAGTTACAAAGAGAATAAAGTTAGGTAATATTGAGAAGCCTTTTGTAGTCTGTTGTTGTTATGATGTAGTAACAAGTTCATTATAATCAATTAGCAGGTTGAGTATTATTGAGTATTAAGGATTGACGAGATATGTGTTAATTGAGCTTTCAGAAAGCAAGGGAAGTATTTTATTTCGAATAATGCTACTTCGCCAGAAAATGTGACATAATGGTTGACATAATAAGTGTTCAGAAGATAGGATTGGATGAAAAAGCTAATCGTGTTTTAAACAATCCATTAATAGGTTGCCATGTGACATTGTGTCAATGATTATGTCAACCATTATGCCCATGTAGCATGATTCATTTTATTTATAGCTGCTTTGGTTAAAGAAAAAATAGGCCAACTACAAAGCATATCTGAAACTAGATGAATAGCCTTATTTTAAGTTCATAGTTTTGAACAATAACTATTAAAGGATGCATCAATCTTAAGATGATTTCCATCCGTAAGACGTGCATCGGCTTGAATAATATCTCCAAATTTGAAACTGACTGTTCCCAAGAACCAACACTGAGGCTTCGAGACGTTCTGTATATTCAGGATGAACAACTTTCCAATCAGAAATCTCACAAGTTCATATTCATGGAAGTAAATGCAACAAATATATTGAGAACTCATGTTCCCAAACTTATTATCAAGAACTTACATAGTCGGTTGTAAGTCTAAGACAAACCGTATTTGGTTATCTACGTGTCTAAAGCTTATATATTCTGTAGTACTAATATTGAGGGAACTCCATTAAATGACACGCTGCAGTTAAGAAATACTCTTCCTAAAAGAAAATACATAAATTGAACTGCAATGTCTCCAATCTCATCACATTCAGTAATAGCATTGAGGATTTTCATTGTGAGTACGTGAAGTAACTCAAAGTCCATAAGGATTAATATGTGCAGGGAAAGGCCTTTGAGGAGGGACTGGTGAAAAATAAAAGTGATTTCAATCACATAGAAGTGAGGATATTGCAACACACTCAAGATCAATAAATAGAGCATCTGCATCAAGTTGAAGGAAAATACCCATGGCGATTGGATGTCCAACAAGCATTTGAGGATAATGAAGCAGTTGAGAATTTTGAATCTGATGCAGGTGACCTGAAAAATATTACAAAATACTATGTGAAAATTGATAACCTACTCTTTGCTTGGGTTTTGCCTTATTGCCCTTGCTTTTTCATATGTACAAGAGAATTCTCGACCACTTCAACATTTTATGACCATTATAGCACAATTGTAATCAGGCAGATGAGACACCATAACTTGTGTTCCTAATAGCTCTTCAATAGAGGTCAGTGCTTGCATATGCCACATAAATTCTTTGGACGTAGAGTATTTTGTCGTAGTCGTAGATTTATGTTCTTCTCTTTGAAGGGAAAAAAATTAGAAAAATTTGAACATTACGACTCCAGGCAGTAAAATCACCTTTTATGATAGTTCAGAACCCAAACCTTAACAAAGAGAAAGGCTGACCTATATGATAAAGGTCAAGATCTGTGGACCTGAGCTTCAGTTTAGTTCTGTGCAAATCTTTAGCCAGCAACCACAATCAAATAAACTGAACGTTAATTTCAAACAGTAAAACTAATTAGTAATTAAAAAAAAGTCGAATTAATACATAATGATCGAACAAAATAGAAAGCAATCAGAAATACTGACAAATTCAGTTATCATGGCAGAAACAACTTGATCAATTAGAAAACAGAATTTCACCTCATTAAAAGAACGTTCATATTAATAAAGGAGAGAATGATGATCCAAATTTGAGAACAGAATGTCGTTTCATTAAAGAACCCAAGATAGACGGTATTCTTTTGACACGTAACAAGATAACACCCTCACTCCAACAAAATCACCATTTACAAAAATCCATAATTTTACGGAAGTAGTTTTAGAAGCCAGATGCAGGTCAGATACCTAACCCCAAAGTCATTGTCTACTCTTGAGATTAATCTTTCCATTCCTATTATCATCATCAACATGATCAGCTAAATCGATTTCATCCCTACTCTCAGGAAAAACAAAAGGCTCTGACGGGAGTTCTTAACGAAATCATCATAACAAGTTAATTTGCATTTAAATCTCATGAGAAGCGCGAGATAAATTGAGATAAAAACAAAGTAAAAGATTCAAATTATACATTTATTTCTTTTTCTTATGTGATGCTTAAATATCTCCATTCTTTTTATAGATTGTATTTTTTTGATAGGGATTGTATTTTTATCTAGTGGGAGATGAAAATGTTGAATTGTTTCCATATTCCTCATATTTCTCTCAGAGGCCTTAGAGTGCAGGTGAACATATTCACCCAAAACTATAATAATTTGGGTTCACATCAACAAAAATCTAAGTGATCATATGTTAAAAAGCATCTGCATTACATTCTATCTTCTATTTTCATGAATTCACATTTATATCACAATATACTCAGTAACATGGAATACGAATAACCTACAAGATTAATCATCCCTTCATCATTTCCTGCAAGCTCTCCAAATTCATTAAACCTGGAGCAAATAAATGCATGCATAATTTTAGAATCACCTACTCAAATATATTTTTTTCCTCAAAACCTAACTTCTGATAGCATACTAAATTATGTGTGGCTGTGAAAATATCCAACACATACATAACCTTTAGATGGAAATCAACCGCGAAAACAAGCATCAGTACTGCCAATTATACCAATTGGCAAAATGATTATCTAGGGTTAGAAAAAATGAAGAGCAGTTGTAAATTCAAAAGTTGAAAAAGGAAAAAGGTGAAAAAAAAAAGAAACAAACAAGAAAACTAACATGAATCAAAATAATAAAAAAAAAACAATAGAAACTGGAAAGGGGTAAGCAAAAGTATACGAAACTAAAATTATAAATTGCATCTGAAAACGAAATTATATAGAGTGGTATAGGCTTACCGGTTATAGAAAGATTTCAATTTTGTAGATGTTGCTTTGGTGCTAGAAAGTTTTCAGTTCGTTGCCGTTGGAATCAGGCATTTGTTCCTATTAACATAGATCTAATCAAATTGAGGATGTAAAAATAAAGCAAAGGACTTATATAGTAGAAAATGAATCCGTAAAATAATAACATCGTGTACCTAAATTAGAAAGTTGCTTGATCTGAACTGAACCCCTGAACCCATAGAGCGTTCTCTCTTTGCAATGATCATGCAAGTAATCTGCAACCCATACACAAAATTTAGGCCATTGAATTCAGAAAGCAAACATTGCAAACTGCAAGTAAAATGGTAAAACTGGGAGATACTAAGAAAAAATTCTAGAAATAACATTGTGTCTTCTTGGAGCTTGTGCACCAGGAAAAACCACTCCAATTTTGAAGGCTTGAACTAATGGGGTCTTACCTCAAAAGACCTGGCACCAACATTGTTGATCGTTGTCGAAACAAGGATGGAAAAAATTTAGCAATTCCATCTGCAATTAACCAACGATCTTCAAATTTAGTTGACAGCATTGTTGGAAAGGCAGGAATATGACCGAGAGATGAAAATTTCGGCCATGCATGAATCAGAAATGCAATAATTGAAATTAGTCTATTCTTCCATGAAAATTTTCAATTTCATGTATATAGAGGCTATTGTTATTCAGATATACAAACTAAACCAAATGGAAAAAAGTTAACGTTGAATTTTCTAAAAAAAACTAGTTCCTTAAATCTTCCAATTTTATCATGTAGCAAAAGAGAAGTGTCAACATCTCTAGAGATCACCAAGTACTTTCTGATATTGATGTATGTAGATAAACAAATACCCAACAAAAGAAGTTTAAAAACCGAAGTACTTGGTTTAGAATCAAAAGTAATGCATAAATTTACAAGATCACAGAATGCTTTTATGAACAACAGATGAACTTCGAATTCATAAAAGTTTGTAAATGCAAAAATGCAAAATGACATTTAATAAGTGTTTCATTTCGATCATTTCTAGTACATTAAAGATTAAACAATTTCAAAAAGAACTTTGGAGATCTCAGGTAGATCATACCTTTTATCAAGTTTATTATTATGGCCCCGTTTGGTACGACTTAAAATACCGTTATTGGGTCTCACCCGTCTAATAAAAGTCAACAATAATGGCTATATTTTCAATTTTAATCTGATTTTAATCTCTACCACACACCCTCTATGTTTTCCCCTTGCTTTGAGGTCCAATCTTCAATGGTTCCAGGTCTGTCAACATCACCAGCTTGGATGACGAATTCCTTATTACAAGGTTAGTAAGCTTCTCAGACAATTTTAACTAATCAATTTACTTATTAAATGAAAATAAGATTGAACATTCATTAAGTGTGCAGAACGTAATTATTAAGACATCCAAGTATTAACTTCTATATGTTTTCCAAATTAAAAGGAGCTCGCTAATGTGTTTTTAGATGGCCAATGGTGCAAATATAGCCAGGGCGGTGAGAAGAACAAAAAAATTTCATTTCAACCAATGTTATCGAAACAAAGCTTCAAGAACACCAACATCACGAATTATAGTTTGCTTATAATTGTGATGAAGAACTTACCTTTAATTTGACGAATATACATTTATCACGTGAAATTCTAAAGCAAATTCTTTATGTCGTCCATATGCTCTAATTCTAGACATTACATCCTCTTCAAGTCATCTTTCCTATTTCATTGTCAAAACTAAATACATAAGGCAGTAATTCTCTGAGATAGCTCCATATTTTTGCCTATCATTCAAGAGTCATGCAATTACCTGTTTCCTCTAAATGAATAAAATCATATAATAATCTTGTTTCTTTTCACTATACCGTTCTATCAATCCACAAAATAAATAAATGGCTTCTATGGCAAATCTACATGGCATAAAAACAAATGGATCTTGAGACCTTTAAATTATACCTTAATCTGTGTCCAATAGTTTCATAATATGACATTACAATCCACTCATCCGCAAAAGAGAAAGTATTAAATTCTTAGACAAACAAAACTTAGTGAAAGAACTATTGAAGTGAAAAGGATATATACAGTACATTAGGATTGAGAGTTGAAGTTTTTTCCAACAATAGAGCTTCTTCAGAGAAAGAACTGTTTTCTGTCCCTTGTAATTTCTCAATCATTCACTTACATTGAAAAAGGAAAAAAATTACAGTTCCAGTACGGAACTCAAAATCCTTATTTTCGTATCAAATTCATTCTCAACTCATACATCTCTCAATTTGGTGTTTGACATTAAAAAGAACAAAATATGGGGGAAAAAAAAAGAATTTCTTGATATCTATAAGAACCACCGGAATAGGGCTTAAGTTCAAATCAATATTCAAGCGCCTCATATTCACCTCTCAATAAGCCACAAAAAACATCTCATAAAAGAAGAGTAATTCACTTATCATTAAGTTCCAATAAAATTCATAAACTCTCAAACATTGAATAGCTGAATTACTGCAAGCAAAACGCAAATGACATTTTTTCTCATCGCAAATCAAACTGAAGAGTTCATTCTGGAAAAAAAAAAGGAAATTGTCAAGGAGTAAGAGACGGTTCGAGTCTTAGCTTATTGAAACACATCTTGCAAGAAAGGGTTAGAGTTGTGTTATGGTTATAATGAAAAAACAATTCTTCTAAATTATATTCAACAACCAAAATATGTCTGAAAAACATCATACACATCAATAGTGAATTACAAATGAAAAGGAAAGAACTATAAAAAGGAACGACGAAACGAGGGACCCAAGAAAGCAAAAAGACTAACAGTAGCTTGTGGGTAAATCAAACAATGGCTTCCCACTCAAGCTTTCAGTTTCTGAGGAAATTGGATTTTCACAAAATGATTAAGCGTGCCAAGATTATCACTTATCAGTCACCGTGAACACTCAGAATTATGAACTTGAGAGTAACTCTCTCTCTCTCTCTCAAGTTCGTTGGGGGTTTTCAGGAAATTTCTACAAATGAGTGGCACTAATTATAAGCATGTTTGGCAAAGTTAATCTTGTTCGGACCGTTGGCTGATAAAAAAAAGAACTATTGGAAAAAAATTATTGCAAAATAGCTGACAACTTTGCAGGACAAACAGAGGCTTTACAGTGCAATTTCCAAGTTTGCCCTCCACATTACACGCTCACACAAACCTTACCCAATTCACTGAGAATTAAATGGCCCATTTTGTGCAATTTCCACTGTCACACTTCTCAGGATAGCTGTTAGTGGGCCTTCTGATTTGACGCAAAAATCGATTCTGAATTGGAAGAAATCGCGCCCAAACAATTAATAAATTTACTTTCTATGTACTGTTTTGAAGACCTCAATTTACTCTCCATTTATTATCCACATTCACAGCTAAACACTTAAAAGTACTGTTAAGATTGAAGAAGATTACACGCCCAAATCACAAGAATATTCTTGCACATAAATATATTTGTACCATAAATAGAATTTCCATATATACATTATTTGTAACTATAAATTGTGTGCATGTTCAATGGAAAACTCATTTAGTCTAAAACATTTGACATGGTATCAGAGATTACCCGTAAAACTCATAGCTGAATCCTTGATTTTCTTCCTTCGGTGTGGTCGGTGTTTGAATCCCTTGCTCAGGGTGTTCAAGATTCATATTTTTTTTCGAATTAGGTTCGCTGGTCGACCGATTGGTGGTCGACATCCTCGTTGGTGCGGACAGTCATCTTCGATTTGACGGTGGTGGCAATCGATTGACGTGTTTTACTGAGCTTCGTATTCGGTTGAAGTGTGATTTTCTCTTCTCTGTCGGGCGTCGATTTCTAGAGGCTTGGTCTTGTGGAAGTTGAATCGCCGGTGTTCTTCACGTCTCTGTGGTGGAATCGCCGGTGTTCTTTGCTTCTCTGTGGGACGTCCTCCGACGCGTCTCTGTGGTGTGGTGGGTTCTCTGTGGCAGTTTTCTCTTGGGCTCATCGGTGTGGACTCTACAGATTAGGGCCTAATTGTGTGGTTTGTTACTTTAATTCAATGAGACGGGCTGTGTGTGCGCTGATTTCATTTCAAGCCCAATTGTGGTGGCCTATTTTTGTTTTGGTGGAGTGGGCTTCATAATTCAGGCCCAATTGCAATTTTATTTATTCCGGATATTAATTTAGGTTGTGGGTTGTTGTCTGTGATTAAAATCTTAAATATGTCGCTTGATGCCTTCTGCGTTAAGTTTACTGGAAAGAATTACCCTATATGGGAATTTCAATTCAAAATGTTCTTAAAAGGGAATGAATTTTGGGGCCATATTGATGGGTCTTCTACGGTGCCTGAGGATGCTAAAGATCTTAGTGCATGGGAGACTAAAGATGCTCGGATTATTTCTTGGATTTTGGGGTCTATGCAGCCTCACATGGTGAATAATTTACGCCCTTTTACTACTGTTAAAGAAATGTGAGACTATTTAAAACGAGTCTATTATCAGGAC
>CAIGRO010201595.1:0-18603 GCA_903798355.1 Fraxinus baroniana
TTAAACACATCTAAATTGTCATCCAGATCTCTTCAAAGATCCATTTTGAAACTGAAAAAATGCTCAAGTAAGTAAAGCTTGTTTGGAGTATATTTGAGCAAATACAGATTTTTCAATTTTTGCCAAAGTTCTTTACTTGTTTTTAGTTTACCCCCTTTTCTCAAGACTGCATTAGCCAAGTGTAAAATAATAGAGGTGTAAGCAAGCTCATCAGCCTCTTCCTTTTGTTTTTTGAAAAATTGAGGGAAAAATTGCTATCAATGGGTTTTGGAACTTTTTGTTGAACCAAAATACCTCTCATTTTCTATTGCCAAATAGAAAAATCACATTTTCCAACATTTTCCAGTAAAAGTTCCCAAATCGTGTGTTGTCATTTTCAAAACAAGAAACACAAAGTCACAATTAAGCCACATGAAGCAGACATAGGTTCGCAAATATACACCGTCTTAGATTTCCAGGGTTTCGTAAGACTCACAATCTTAGAATAAGGGAATTTTCAAATGGGTAAGGTCTAGGTATTCTAGGAACTTATTGATCCAACCAGAGATATAACAACAAAACAGTTTCACTCACATTATATCACAAACGATAATGTGCTGTAATTTATCAAAAGAGCAAATTTAAATCTCGTAGTAACGAATAGAAATTAATTCCTAATTTCTAGCGCAAGCAATGGTTGCCCCTTTATTGTAACCCCAATCATAATGTCACCCCACACGATGACGCGCTAATGCTGGAATTTAAACGGGATAAGCCAATTTATCAGAGCGGACCTATCCGTGTCCGTAAATTTACGAGAGTTGCGAATTTACTGATTTAGGCCACAATTTATGGTCTAAAGTAATTCAGTAAATATTTTGCAATTTCGACTGTCGGACCACCAAGAGCAAAATCGTCCAACCTTTCATGTGCAACCTGAAACACTAAACCAAAAATATCAATATGTTCAGAAAATCAAATGTAACAAATTGCCTGAAGAAATCGTCTTCAGAAAGTCAGCTACGCGCCTCGTCAGAGTTTTCCACGCGTCGGTAACCCAGAAGCTCCTTGACCTGCACATTCCACCATTGGTCACCGTTTCTCCAAATTCTTTTTGGTTTGGTTGGAAATCAAGTTTGAAGGTCCAGTTTCTAGTAGAAAAAATTTGGATAGAATTTTTATGGTTTTCTGCTCAATTTTTGGACAGTTTTTGGCTGAAAAAATCACCCCCTAAAGCTCTGATACCATATGTGACTAAATCGCCAATTGCACCAAGATCCAGGCTCAGTCTACCAATCAAACTCAATAGCACGATTGACAAACACAACCCACAAACCTTCACTTCCACAAACCCAACCGGTTGCTCCAATTAAAGTAGCCCACAAAGGACTTAGGGATGGAGAGAAAATTGAGGCTTAAAGTGTATCAACCACAAAGGAAATAGATTGCCCAAGGAAGAGCACAAAGCAAAGAAAGGACCGAATCTATTTTTTCTCCAAGAATACACGGCTACAATCAATTTTCTCTCAAGAGACCAACAGTAATGAGCAAGGCACTAAATAGGTTAGGTTTGGGCTATTATGTCAAAAAAGTAGGCCCAACATGAGAATAGATAAGTGGGCTAGCAACTTTAAAAGTCTTCCAAGTATTTGGGATGGGCCAGTATTTGGGTTGGGCCATGAGCAACACTAATATAATTAGGTTGCTTCAAATGGCCCAAGTGGGTTACTTGAGAGATTTAGACAATCGTGGTGTCAATATACAACTTCAATTATTGGTCGAGGTCTATGAAATATAATCCAACAATAAACGGTTTAACATCATAGCTCAGAATTTATTGGATATCAAAACCCCAACACTCTCATTTTTATTTTATTTTTTTATAATTTAAACTGCCTATTGCTCAATATGTGTCGCACGCAATGCCATAATAAATTCAAATTTCACATAAATTTAGTCCTTGTTTGATCATAATTTTTCTCCAAACTTTTTTTTAAACATACATTTTTCAATGAAATAATTTACATGTAAATCCAAAATTCTACCTTATTTTTAATCAAATATTCTTCAAACAAATCACTATAAAAAAATATATTTTCAATAATAGTAAGGCTCAAACACACCCTTAATTTATTACATTGAATTTTGATACCGTATCCAAGAAATTGTTTTGTGGTCTATTCCCGATAAGATCATTTCTTTGATACATGATATGCACTTCAGTTAGAATTCTTTAATTACTTTAATAACTTCAACAAATGAATTCGGATCACACCCAAATTTCAACAGATGTCAACACCGATTCTAATTTCTAAATCATAATAAAATCCTCAAAAAGTCATCAAAATCTACTCTTGATTTATTAATTAGGATTCATTTAATGTAATCACTAGCACACCAGACATGATTTCATTTTCTGTTGGTGGCACCTTTGAAAATACCAATTAGCACAACGTTCACGCAGTCATACCAAATCATGTCTTTGATTTTGAATAAAAAATCATGCTACATTGCAATAAGAGTTTGACAGGAAGATTGACATAATATCACACAAAATTTTATCATTGAACTGTTTAAAATACAATCAATTATTGTGTATATAAGTAGAACTTAGTGGGGACTGTATCAAGTTGGAGAATCGTTTCATGGAATTTTAATTTAATTAATATCGATAACAAGATCTTGATTGAATGTTTGCAATACTTGACAATCTTGTGACATGAAATTTAACAAAAGCAGTTGTTGTATAATGCTCACTGTTTCTTCATGAAGGTTATCTCAACTTCTCATGCTGAATTTGATCATATAAAAATCTTGTTAATGTTACGTGTTTATAGTTTGTTATAGCTGAACGTGGCATATTTAATAACACAGCTAACACAATGTAAAATAACAAGTTTGAACGACACCGAAAATAATGGTGTAAAAGATCAGTATGGATTTTACTTGTAATGACGCTAAAAAAATCGATGGAATGGGAAAGATTTTTTTTAAAGGCAATTTTGTGGTGGTTCTTATTTGTGGGTGGATTTTAATTTTGAAAAAGTTGAGAGCATTTCTACGAGATGCAAGTAGTAAACAGTAATTTTAGAACATAAAAGAACGAATAGTAATTTTGTAATTTAAGGTTGAAGAGGTGGGCTCCATTTCCCTTTCTTTATTGTATCAGAAAAACATGTCTTATCACTATCTAACCTCAAAAAACCAAGAAAAAATCTAGATTGAAACCTAATCTTGATTGTCTGACTCTACTTAGATTGTCTTGTAGTAACGCAAAGTGGGGTGCTTAATTGGACTTTGGACATCCCCCTGCTGGTAAAGATTAAAATTTAATTTTAATTTAAATTAAAGTCAAATAATTAATATTAACCAAATATTTCATGGATCTCAAAACTTTTCAATTACACAATTCAAAAACTTTTATTATAACCTAATAAAAATTTAATTTTAATCTCCACCAAACACCTTCTATAAAATAAATCTTATGAGTAAAAGTTTTTCATATTTTGTGGGGATTAAAATTAGATTTTTAGTAAATTATGATATAAGTTTTTGAAATATGTGGTTAAAAATATGTAAGACCGACGAAATATATTGTTAATATTTATTGTTTAACTTTGATTTAAATTAAAATCTGATTTTAATCGGTACATTCTCTTTGATAATTTGGTGGGACCTTTGAAAATACCAAATTAGCAAGATATTCTTATCATAAGCCGCCTAATAATGCTTGACGCATTCTTTGACTTTAAGAACCTGTTTGGTAGAGATTAAAATTGTATTAAAATTGAAAAATTAGTTGTTATTGTTGATTTTTATTAGACGGATGAGACCAATAACGGCCATATTTTTAATTTTAATCGAATTTTAGTGATTATCAAACAAGCTATAAAGGGGACAAATGTAATAACGCTTTTTTTTTTTTTTTTCCTTTTTTGGTTTTACTCCCAAATCACTTAATCAAGGTTGCAATTTTTTTCTTCAGGTAAAGTTCTTCCTTCCCAATGTTTTTAATAACCGTGCTATGAGTACATGATTTTTTCACAGAAAATATACAAGAATTTGAAATGAAAGGAAATGATTGAAAGATTGGAAGAGGGAAAAGACACATACGAACAGAATTGATGCATTTCAAATATTTGGCAAAAATCTGACAAAAATTCCAGCACTTAAGGAATTTTTCTGTTTTTAATTTGGAGGAGACTGTCTAGTTCCATCTAAAAACCAGATGTCCTGCAGTAATGTCAGGTGGGATGCTTAATTGGACATTTTGAGCGGTGGGGGCTGATCTGATCACCTGCTTTGATTTTCGAATAAAGCTAGTGTACAATATTGGTTGACGCTAATATTTTGTCAAAATCTTAACATTGTGATATAAAAAATGGATTTCATAAAGTGAATTAATACAATAATGTGAACAAAAATATTGTCAATGAATATTGTACTTGTAGCATCATTCTTCATTATCACGATATGGTGGGACCTTTGAAAATACCAGATTAGCACGATATTCTTGCCACATGCCAACAATGTTTGACACATTATTTAAGTGAACAAATGTAATATAATTTGGAGAGAAGATCAAAGATAGGGGGGGGAGAGAGAGACCACTGGCAAAATTGCTGCAGATGGAACCAAGGTTTAAAAAGCTAGGTAGTTCTTTACAGGTGCCTATTGTGCAAGAATTGGCCAAGGAGAAATCGACCGCTATTCCACCAAGATATCAGCGTCCTAATCAAGATCATCTCATTTCCTCCTTACCCGAAAATCAAATTCCTGTGATTGACATCGAAAAGTTGATGGAGAAAGATTCAATGGATACAGAGCTTCAAAAACTCCACACTGCGTGCCAAGAGTGGGGTTTCTTTCAGGTACGCAGAGAAACTACTATAACATTTAGCACGATTGGCCCCTGCAACTGGCCTGTCTGTCCGTTCTTGTCCCGCTCCAAAGTGCGGCGGCTTGACACGTTTGACAACACTATTGTCATTCAGTAATTCTTAATATCAAGTTACAGGTCCTTGATTAGTATTTTCTGTTGGATATTGTTTTATATGATCATACTTGGCTACTTGCAGTTGATCAACCATGGGGTTAGCTTTCCAAAGGTGGAGAATATGAAGTTAGAAATTCAAGAATTCTTCAATCTCCCAATAGAGGAAAAGAAGAAGTTTAGCCAAGAATCAGGGGACACAGAGGGTTATGGACAGGCCTTCGTTGTATCAGAAGAGCAAAAGCTTGATTGGGCAGACTTATTCTTTGTAATCACCTTACCACTCCACTTGAGAAAGCCTCACTTAATTCCCAAGCTTCCTGCTAAGTTCAGGTAGAAACACGTATCACCAGTATGTAGTAGATTGGACAGTATTAGAAAAGACACTGTACTGTCTAATCTCGTCTGATAGCAGTACCAAAGATGTTGTTAGTTGGCTCCTTTATTCTTGATTTTTGCAGGGATGCAATAGACGAATATGCCGCAGAATTGAAAAACCTCGCCGTGAAAATCCTAGACCTAATGGCTAAAGCTTTACACATGAAAGCTGAGGAAATAAACATGGTTTTCGAAGAAGGGATGCAAGCAATGAGGATGAATTACTATCCTCCCTGCCCCCAACCGGAGCTCGTTACCGGCCTTTGCCCCCACTCTGATGCAGTTGGACTCACCATCCTCCTCCAAGTCAATGAAATTGAAGGTCTTCAGATTAAGAAAAATGGAGCTTGGATTCCTGTTGCACCACTCCCTAATGCTTTTGTTATCAACATTGGAGACATCTTGGAGGTATTTGTACATGATCAAATGGCCTAAAGTCACTCCATTTATAAATTGTTCTCTCAATAGCCTATAAATTATGTTGTATTCATTGAGATATGTAGAGTCTGTATATCCTTTCCATTGGATCTTTATCATTATATACTTTGACAGATTGTGACGAATGGAGTTTATCGTAGCATTGAACATCGAGCAACTGTCAACTCCAAGAAAGAAAGGCTCTCCATTGCCACATTTTTCAACCCAAATATAGATAGTGATTTAGGTCCAGCACCAAGCCTGGTGACTCCAGAAACTCCAGCAAAATTTAAAAGAATCAGCTATGTTGATTATTTGAAAGGATTATTTTCGCGGGAACTTGATGGGAAATCATACCTCGATGCCATGAGAATTTAAGTAAGAATAATCTGGTTCTCGATTCATGTATGCTGAGTTCAATGAGAAATATGGTATCTGCTAACATTTTTGTATGCAGGTATGGTAGCTGCTATCTGCACCCAGAATAAAGTTGCTTTGATTGAATAAATGTGTGTAAACTAGTAGAAGAATGATTCAGGTATTGTTACTCAAATAAGGCCCTTTTATTGATTAGCCAATTTAACATAGTAATTAATGAAGGAAATTGTATGTCAGAAGTTGCAATGTTACTTTGTATTGAAAAACACATTCTTAAAATATTTAATTATTTCGTCGCGTGATTTTTTTTCCTTAATTATGGTTAATCTTGTTAAGTTCAAGATAAGAATTGGAAGTATGTCTAGGCAATAATTTCTTGTCAAGATGATACTGGATTAAGTTAGTAATTTTTTCGATCTATAAATAAAATCTCCATTGAGATTATTAAAGTCGTGAAGAATGCAGATGATAATAATGCATGCTGTAAAAGCTATGTTTATAACTAAATCAAAATTCAAAAATTTCAATTATTGAGACACTGTCAAACAGAGTGATGGTTCGCTTTATTCTGAACAAGAATGGAGCAACCAATGATGCATAGACCCCATCTTTCATTTTCATAAGCACGTCGCGACTTCCCTTTTCAACAATGACTCCATTCTTCACAACAGCAATGGTGTCTGTCCCCATTATCGTAGTCAGGCGATGAGCTACAACAATAGTAGTTATGTTCACCATAACTCTATCTAAGGCTTCCTGGACTATACGCTCTGACTAAGCATCCGGTGCACTTGTTGCTTCGTTGAGCAAAAGTATGTATGGATCTTTCAAAACTGCTCTTGCTATAGCAATTCTTTGCTTTTGTCCACCAGACAATTGAATTCCTCTCTCTCCAACGTTAGTATCGTATTCTTGAGGCAATCCTGATATGAAGTTGTGTGCATTAGCAGTTCTTGTTGCTGAAATGATCTCCTCTTCAGCTACATCCCCTGTTTTTCCCATGTGCAATGTTTTCACGGATTGTTTCGTTGAAAAGAATAGATTCTTGACTCAATAATCCCATTTGTTGCCTCAGCCAACTTAGCTTCAATTTTCAGATTTCCACTCCATCCCAGAATATTTGGCCAAAGTCGGGATTGTAGAATATATCAAACTGATAACTGTGGACTACCCACTTCCACACTCTCCAACTAGAGGCATTGTCTGCAAAAACATATATTATCTAAATTTGAAAGTAAAAAATGACAATCTAAAACAAGACAGGAGGGAACGGATATTTCTCTATTTGGCTGAGTGAATAATACCTTCCCAAAAGGAATACTTAGGCACACATCCTTGAAGATTTGGATGTCTGGCCGTGTTGGATACTTGAAGCTTATATGTTGAAACTCAATGTCACCTCTAACACTAGACAATGTTGTGCCTTCTTCACTAATTGAATCAATCTCAGGTTTACTATCCAGGATCTTAAGTATAGAAGCAACAAAATCCTTAGCTTTGTTCACATCAGGAGCCATTGCACTAGCTTGAGAAACTCCGATAGCTGACATTGTTAGGGCAAAGAAAACCTGCAGAATATTGTGGTTTAATTGAAGATGAATTCAGCAAGTGAATGATAAGAACAAGAAATTCTTAATTTACCTTGAACACATCCCAAAATGGTGCTTTCCCATGTAGAATCAGAAGGAATTTGTGCAAAAGAGAGCAAAAGAACCGGCTCCACTAATGAGTCCAATCTGAACTCCTTGCTTCCATTTTTTCTCGTACATTTTCATCACCTTCTCCTCAGCACTAAATGACGCAACAGTTCTGATGCTGCTCACAGCATCATTTGCCACTTGACTAGCTTCTTCATACATCACTTGCATTACATATATTGCATCTTTACTTAGATATCTCTGGGTATATACACACACACACAAATAAGTAGTATTTGAATGATCATGACGTTCAGGTACTGAAAAATACCTTGACATCTACACTGAACCTTTGTAGAACCTCATCTAGAGGAATCCTCGAAAACCAACAGGCGGCAGCTATGATGCTCGGACTTGGGTACGGATACGTATCTAAGTGTTATGAGAATTACTAAATGTTATATAAAATAGAAAATGAGGAACTTGATTATAATTTGGACTTTGTGGAGCACCAAGTAGCATTATATGGAACTCATTTTCATTTTATACAAACAAAACCATAGGTCACCGATACAGAGAGAGAAAGAAGGGAAAAAAAGAAGAAAATGGAAAGAAAAAAGAAGGTAAAAACTAGCGCCGCCACCTTTCTCCACCCTCTTGGCGACGACTCCAGGTTTATAGAGAGCAAAAATGGGAAAGAAGAACAAAGAAATAAAAGGAAAAGGAAAAGGAAAAAAAGAAAGAAGAAAAAGAAGGAAGAAAAAGCAACAACGACTAACTGTCCGGTTGAAATTTGGAGGATCCGACACATATCCCATACCTATATCCATGTCGTGTCGTGTCCTGTCCTGTCCGACACAGGTACTCCAACTATTTCGAAGAGTCCGAGCATCAGAGAGCGGCAGAACAAGAAGGATTATGATGGCTAGCAACCAATTGGCTGTAAAGGCTATCACCAGGCCTGCTGCCACTATGTTCTGGAAAATGAGCGCTAACGCATCGCCTACAAGGCTCCTTACAGTCGAGGCATCAGTAGATAACCTTGCACCAACACCACCACTGCATCCAACAAACACATCTCTTTTAGTATCAATTGAATAGAATCAAAGAATTTGATGATTACTAGTAAAAAAAATTTACAAACCTTGAGTTGCGAGGATTATCAAACCAACTAATCTCCTGGTGCCCTACCTTCTTGAATGACATAGAACGAATTCTTTGTATCAACTTACCACCAGCAATTCCAAAAAAGGAATTCTGTACTGGTACAACCACCAAGGTACCTGGAATCTTTCTTAAGATTGTTTGCAGGTTCAAAGAAAATTTTAATAGCTGATGAAAGTAATATTCCAAATATTGGAAAGACTACACCATGTGCCCCAGCTGCCAATAATCCTAGCAGCAAATATGGCACTCGAGTTTGTATAAGTATGCAAGGAGTCTTACAGAAACTTTCTTATGTTCCTTCAAAACCTTGACTTCCCTTTCATCTCTGGTATCTCCAGTTAGAGTTTCTTGATAGTCAATAAGATCAGGAGCACCAAAGGGAGGAGGGAGTGATCAGCTGCTTGTTGATCTCCTCATGGAAATTCTGCTACTCAAAAGACTTGCTCAAGTTGCCATCTAATTCTAGAGTAGAACCCATTTTCTGTAAGTCTGTCCCTTCAATGTAATCAATATGTTAAGCATCTTGTATGCTGCAGCTTGACCTGCTGAAAATGCATTTATACATGGAGATGTCTGTCCAAGAATATATGGAGTGAGTCACTTTCAAATTTATAATAAATGCAATTTTGGTATGCACTGCTAAACAAAACTAGAGAGTAATAAACAAGATTTGATGTTTTACTTACATTCCACCAGTCATTATGGCCATCATGATATTGATAACCTCTCCACCACTGTATCTTTTTTCTATGATCAGTTTTGATCCATACCATATGGCCAGTCCATAAGTACTAAAGACAATTAGTAAAACTGTGCCAAGTTCTATGCCTGAGGCCAACCCTTGCTGAACAGTGGATGCATAGGCTATATGCAATTTGCTATCATACTTTTCTGTTGCTTTATTCTCTCCGGTGAAGGATGCCACCTACATTGTTAAGAAGAAGCGTAAAAAGTTTAGGTATTCCGTTGCAATTTGAGTGCAAATGCAAACTAATACTGTGGTGATTGCATCATTTTAATTACTGTTCTGATTGCTCCTACTGTCTGTTCAACTACATTTCCAGCTTCTGCATAAGGAACTTCTCCTCGACTCCACATCTTCGTCATAAGCAATGACGTGGATCCTCTGGCTATGGCAAGTGCAGGAACGCAAGAACACAATACTAAGGATAAAAGCCATCCTTTACAGAAAGCAATTATAAACCCTCCAATGAATGTTGACATAAATTGAATGAATTTCCCAACCTGAGAGAATCATTTCTTAACAAGGTTAAAGTAGTTTTGTAGATAGTATTCGACAAGACAATACTATAGACAAGATCTTAGTTTCTTTTTCTTCCTTAAACATTAATTATAACAAAATAAGTGAATTGCACTCGAAGTTTAAGAACTCACTTTTTCGCCCATGGCTTCTTGAATGGTGCCCATAGACATCCTCCCAATGACCTCTCCCATTGTTGTTTTAAGTTTCGAAGAACTTGATATCTTGTCTTAATAGCATTCTCTAGTACAACCCTCTAATTCGAGCTGCTTGTCTTTCTCTACTTACCATCCAGCACGACATCTCTACGATGCACAAACAAGCAGTTTCCACTGAAGTCAATTGTGAAAAATAAAGAATTTAATTACGAAAATTCAGAAAATTTTATATGCTATGGAGAGAAAAATTGAATGACTACAAGTACGTACGTAGAAATGAAGCTATGTCAGCTCCAACAGCCAAATAAACATATTTGAAAGAGACCTGAAAAAATTCCAAGACAATATAGCATACATACTTATAAACTCCTCAACATTGAAAGCAATTTTTTACTCTGCTTTGATCAAGGGTGTCAAAATTATTTTCCAGATTTTGAACCAGACTAGTCTTATTGTGCATGCTAAAGCAGTAAAACTAAGATGCCATGAATATTTATGATAATCATTTTCCTAAAATTTGCTTAATCTCCTTTTTGCTCAATTTATGAATTGCTTATTACGACCATAACTTTGTGTTCATCGCCAAACTTTTTACCCAAAATATGGCAGAATTGAGGAAAAAATGGAATAATTTAAATTATGCATGAGTTGAATTTCGTATAACCTAATTCCTACTTTTTTGGGTCAGAAGGCTTTTGGTTTTAGACAATTTGTTCATTGAAATTCATTTCATATTAATTATTTCTTATTCATCTCCATAAACTTGTGCATCATCTAGTCAAACACTCAGTAGGATTCATTTGTTCATCTATTCTGAAAAAACCATAAAAATTCCAGTTCGGAAGGAGACCACTGAATTCAACACATTACTTATTGCTGATAATTTAATGGCACCACTTGCAAAGTCAAGTGACAATTGTAGTTAGAATGGGACTCATGATCTCATTGTTTGAGGCCACTGAATTCAATACATTATTTATAACCAGAATTTAATGGCACAACTTGCAAAGTCAAGTGGTAATTGTAGTTAGAATGGGACTCATGATCTCATTGTATGAAAAATAAAAAATAAAATACAAAATCACCTTTGAGACTTCATGCACTACGTGAGATGGATCCGTCCCTCCGAAAAAATTGATTATCTGGCCGAAAATAAGTCATGAGTGGTTGCGTCAATCCATTGGCAATTGCAGAAATTATTTGGACGACTATAAGAGAAAGATCAACCCTATCTGAATAAGCAAGAAGTTTATAGAATGGAACTTTCTCAGATCCTTTCTTCGCTACCTGCCCTTCATACGCCATTTTGTATAAAATTGAAGAAACGGATGTTGAGTGAACTTTAAAGGCAAGATTAAGATTTGAAGGATGAGATTGCTTTTAAAGTATACTTGGATGACCCAATTGAAGTTTCTTTAAAGTTAAATGACGAAATTGTTTTTAAAGCATACTTGGAGGACTCAATTGGATTTTCCTAAAGTATACATAGATGACCGAATCGAAGTTTCTCTAACGGTAAAGGACTAAATTGGTTTTACGCAATAGTTAGATGATCCAATCGAGATTTATGGTTAGGTTTTAGGGGCATAGTTTAAAACCATTTTAGTCCTTCAAGTTTTAAGAAACTTCAATTCGATTTCCCCACTGAAATTTAGAGTTTAGGATTCTAGGGTTCAGTGTTCAGGTTTTAGGGTTTAGGATACAATTTAAACCAATCAGTCCTTCAAGTTTTACCAGACGTCAATTCGGTCATTTAACTATTGCTTAAAACCAATTCAATTGGGTCATCCATCTATTTTTCTACACTAATTTAGTCCTTTAACTATTAGGAAACATCATTTTGGTTATCCAACTAATTTTAAAGTTAAGTTAGTCCTTCGACTTTCAGGAAACTTCAATTGGGTCATCTGATTATTGTTCAGCAGCAACTAAGTCCTTCAACGTTTACGAAACAACAATTTTGTCATCTAACTATTGGTTGAGAAGAATTGAGTCCTCCAAGTTTAAGGAAACATCAATTTGGTCGTCTAACTAAATTCAATAGAAACTTAGTCCTTCAACTAGTTGGAAACTCCATTTTGGTCGCCTGACTATTAATTGAATTTAATTCAGTCCTTTGTCTTTTAGGTAACTTCAATTAGGTCATCCAACTATTCTTTTGCAGCAAAAACGTCCTTCAAATTTTACGAAACAACAGTTTTGTCATCAAACTATTCTTTGGGAACAATGAAGTCCTTCAACTTTTAAGTAACATTAATCTGGTCATTCAACTATTTGAAAACTTCATTCTGGTCATCTAACTATCAATTGTAGTCAATTTTGTCATTCAACTATGGGGATACGGCATTTTGTTCATCTAACTATCAATTTAAGTCAGTTTAGTCCTTAATCTATTGGGAAACATCATTTTGGTCATGTATCTATGAATTGAATCAATTTAGTCATTCAACAATTTGGAAACTTCATTTTGGTCATCTAACTATCATTTGAAAGTAAATTTAGTCATTAACTATTGGGAAACTTCATCTTGGTCATCTTACTATCAAATAAATTCAATTTAGTTCTTAAGATATTGGGAAACTTTATTTTGGTCATCAACTATTAATTACAGTAAGTTTAGTCCTTCCACATTTCAAAAACTTCAATTAGGTCATCGAACTATTGTTCTAAAGCATGTAAGTGCTCCAAAGTTTATGAAACATCAATTTGGTCATCTGTCTATTAGTTGGGTACAATTAAGTCCTTCAACCTTTGAGAAATTTCAATTAGGTCATCCATTTACTTTTCAATAGCAATTTAGTCCTTTAACTATTACGAAACATTGTTTTCGTCAGCCAACTAATTTTGATCAATTTTGTTCTTCATCTTTTAGGAAACTTCAATTAGGTCATCCAACTATGTTTCTGCAGCAATTAAGTCTTTCAACCGTTTAGAAAACTTCAATTTTTTCATCCATCTATTAAGTAAAGCCAATTTAGTCCTTTATCATTTTGGAAACTTCAATTAGTCATCTAATTACTGTTTAAAAGCAATTTAGTCCTTCATCTTTTAGGAATATTCAATTGGTTCATCTTACTATTGTTTAAAAATAATTTCATCCTTCCACTTTATTAAAACTCAATTGGCTCGTCCAGGTTTTTCTTAAATGTAATTTAGTCCTTCAACCTTAAGGAAACTTCATTTGGCTCATCCAACTATAGTTTAAAGTAATTTAGACCTTATACTTGTAGGATAATACAATTGAGTCATCAACTATAGTTTAAAAATAATTTGGTCCTTCAATGTTTTGGATAACTTCAATGGGGTCATCCGACTATAGTTTAAACATAATTTAGTCCTTCATCTTTTCGGAAACTTCAATTGTGTCATCCGACTATTTGTAAAAGGCGATTTAGTCCTTCAACATTTTGATAAACTTCAATTGGGTCATCCAACTACTAAGATTCGCCAATTATATCCAATCTAAACCTTAATTAATTCAAAAAAAAAAATTTCAAAACTGACTCCTTTTTAAATTATTAATTAATATTCAACATGTAGACATTTTTAAAATGTACGCACTATTTTTTCCTTTCAAACTTGACTCCATGACTACCATTCCCAAGCCCTCGCACCACAATTAGTGATGGCAAAAAAACTCGCTCTGCCTTGCCCCGACGATGCCTTGCCCCAACGGGTTGGTGGGGTGGGGCGGAGAGGAGGTGCCCCACCTCGAAGTACCCCGAACCCGTCATGTGAAGAATAAAAAAAAATAGTTAATTGGAAATTTTTGAAAAAAAATAATAATTATAAACGGGGTAGGAAATGGGCAAGCCCGGGCCCCGAACCCGCCCTGCCCTACCCCGCCCCTTTTAAGGTGGGGGCCTCGCCCCGTTGCCATCTCTAACCACAATCGTATGATTCATGATGCAGCTAGGGACGGATCGAGATGGGTCCTGATCGGTCACGTGACACACCAATTTTTTATTAGAAAATTTAAAAAAAAATCAGATTTATTTAAGATCAAACCCTGCTCCTCCCGTTGCAAAACCCTTCTGCCTCCAGCGAAATCCAGCCAGCTCCACCCTCCTACGATTGCCTCCCGTTGGACCGTTATTTTGCTGTCGATTGAACAGCTCCCCACCTCCACCGACCAACCGCCCGACTCTTTGTCCCGTCCAGGCGGACTTTCTTCGTTTTTTCAGTCTAAACACACGTAATTAATAAATCATGACCTGGTTTGTAACTTTATATACTAGTTAATGATATGGAAATTTATCTATCCTCTCTGTAACTGTAATATTACAGGGATCCCAGATCTAGTTGTTGGGTTTATGGACACCACATATCTCCACACTGGTATGATATTTTTCACTTTGGGCCTAAGCCCTCATGGATTTGCTTTTGGGCTTTACCCCCAAAAGGCCTCATACCAATGGAGATATTGTCCTACACTTATAAACCCATCATATTTCCCATGTCTAGTGAAATTATTCCCGTAGTTTGATTATGTAATTAGAATAGAATCTTTGTCTATTGTGTATCAATTACATTCACTTTAGGATCCTTAAACTCTTGTTGGAAAATTAGGATTGCATCCCAACCGTGTTTGATAACTTCAGTGCAAATGTGGTAGGTGAAGGAATTACAGATAACTTAGGAGTTAGGCCTTTGGGACATAGCTGGTAAGCTTCATAGCAATTTTGTTGTTTTCTTCTGCTGATCATATTTATGAGTCAAGAAGATTACAGTAGATTGAGGCCTTTACGCTACAGTGGAGCAGATGTGTTCGTCTTAGCATTTTCATGTGGCCCAAAANCATCGTGAGGCTAATTAGGGGACCATCACCACGCTTTCCACTGCGTTCCTCCGACTAAGTCTGGGCCTGGCTCTGATACCACTTGTTGGGTTTATGGACACCACATATCTCCACACTGGTATGATATTGTCCACTTTGGGCGTAAGCCCTCACGGATTTGCTTTTGGGCTTTACCCCCAAAAGGCCTCATACCAATGGAGATATTGTCCTACACTTATAAACCCATCATATTTCCCATGTCTAGTGAAATTATTCCCGTAGTTTGATTATGTAATTAGAATAGAATCTTTGTCTATTGTGTATCAATTACATTCACTTTAGGATCCTTAAACTCTTGTTGGAAAATTAGGATTGCATCCCAACCGTGTTTGATAACTTCAGTGCAAATGTGGTAGGTGAAGGAATTACAGATAACTTAGGAGTTAGGCCTTTGGGACATAGCTGGTAAGCTTCATAGCAATTTTGTTGTTTTCTTCTGCTGATCATATTTATGAGTCAAGAAGATTACAGTAGATTGAGGCCTTTACGCTACAGTGGAGCAGATGTGTTCGTCTTAGCATTTTCATGTGGCCCAAAATCTCTGCATCCACCACTAATTGTCACCCCTACCAATGTGACTTCACAATTCTACAAACCATCACCATCACCATCACCATCACCACCGCCTCGATCATCGACCCATCACATCCCTCATTTTTTATTAGTTAGACGAAAAATTTGGAGCTCCTCTTCATCAGTTAGACAAACTTGAGATTGGAACATGCGGGATACATCATCAACTTGAGTAATTCATATTTTCAGAATTCTTTCCTGTCATTCTACAAACAATCAATCGAATGTCAAATTGAAGCACTAATTATGAGAAATATGAATTACTCAAAGAATGAATAAAATACAAACACGGGCTAAGATGAATTAATCTCCATTTACGTATGACAAAAGTTGAAATGTTAACTCGATCACCAGTTGGGATGAAATAATTTCCACTTGCATGGTTCGGTGCTGCCGGAGAAGGAAGGGATTGTGGTGGTGGTTTTGCGGTGATGGAAGTTTAGAACAGGGTTCGACAGTTTCCAATGTCAACGAAAACGTTTGGGGGTACTGTAACGACTTTTGTTCTTAATCGATTTTGGCACCGATCGAAGGCTGAGATGAGTCCGGTAGTGTTCTCACTATTGTGAAGGGAGGAAATTGAAGATGGTAATGGAGAGGTTTGGATGGTTTTTTGGGAGAAATGAATGAGTTCTGATTTCCACACTGACGTTTTCCTTTTTTTTTTTCCTTTTTTGTTCCTTTTTCCCACCTAAGCCTTGTAAACTATGAAACACCTCCATGTACACCAAGCGCGATCGTAGAGAGGTAACAAATCTAGGTGCTCTCTGTAAATTTCTCATATTATAGAACAACGGAATTGAGGGATGCCATTTGGGAGTGTTTAGCTAGTTGATGAGGCATCTCTTGATTTTTCAGGGACTCGGAAAGGATACCCTGTAGAAGTAGTTTCTGATTAAGTCCTTCGCTGAAAAAGAGAACTGAAATTGAGGAAGCAGATTAATTAGAACATTGGTGGAACTTGAAAAGATTTTACATTTTATTCCAATCCATCCAGCTGTGAAGCATTGTGGGAGTAGAGTTAGCAAGCCCAGGTGAACAATCTAGCTGGAAGCAACAACTTCACCATTTGTTTTCCCATCTTCAGTGCTTTATTCCTTTATTTTTGGCGCCCTGTATTTCAAACTCTTTGAATTCTTGAGTTTGGAGATGAATGAAGAATTTATTTTTGATGATTGAATATGAAGAGACGGATGGTTTTACTTTTCCTATAAGTTCACTTACCCAAATCCTTGTCAAGTGTGCATAATTATCTTATTATCTAATATCAGACAAGAGGATGATTTTCAGCTATTAGGATTATGTTTTATGTCAAAATTACACAACCCTACTTCTCCAAATCACTTTTCAGAAATCAGATTTGAGGTTTCATTTTTCAAAAATCAGGTATTTCATATTTAAATATTATAAATTAATATTTTAATAATAATAATAATATAAATTAATCTATATATACACCACATACCCTATCTACCCATCCAAACTCTAAAATTAATTCACAAACCAAACTGTCCATCCATTCTCTCTTCACATTCACCACCACCTACTATCAACCCGTCGCAGCTGCAGCAACCCTCAAGATGCTGGTTGCGGTGAGGTGTGGTCGCGATGATGGTAGTCATGGTGGTCGCATTTATGGCTGTGATGGTGGCAGATCTGGTGGTGATTGTGGTCTCGTTGATGGCGACGGATCTGGTTTGTTGTTGTTGGAGCGGTGATGGTGGAGGCGTTAGCGACGACTGTGAGGTTACGGTGGTTGTGGAGTGTTGGCTGTGTTGGGTAGCAGATCTGGTGGTCGTGGTGGATCTGGTGGTTACGATGATAGTGGCGGGATCTTGTTTGGATCTGATTTTTTGTTGGAAATGGTAGTTGTGGTGATTGCTGAAAATGGTGGTGGTGGTGGAGACGGCGACGACGACGACAACTGTGAGGTGATACTGGTTTGTGGAGTGACAGGAGTGTTGGTTATTTTAGATCTGATTTGTGGTTGGCGGTGCACTGAGGTGGTGATGGTGGCGACGGTTGTCACCAATTATTTGGTCGACTGTGACTATTAAATTAGTTAATTTGTGAGCAATAAAAAAATAATTTGTGACCTAAAAAATTATTATTTTGTGATCGATAATTTAATAATTTATGACTGACTAATAAGTTGTGACTTATAATATTTGCAATTTGTGACATGTGACCTATTAATTTTTTGATTTGTGACCTATGAAAATTTTAATCTGAGACCGTAAAATAATTTGTGACTTGTAATTTTTTTGATTTGTGATCAAAAAATAATTTGTAACCAATTAATTTGATAAAATGTGACCAATAAATAAGTTGTGACTCATAAATATGTATATGTGACCATGAATTGTATAATTGTGATTTTAATATATTTAATTAATTAATAAATACCTGATTTTTGCAATTTTTAGGCCTGAAAATTGATTTGGTGATAGTTCAAACATGGTCCACGAATTCTTTCCATGTTTTATGGCAAATTAGGTATCGTACGCTAAAAAAATTATGTATTTGATTTATACCTTAAAATTAACTTAAACTACTATTAACGTATTAATTACGGTCAAAACCTTAACGCCCATCACAAAAATCCAAATCAGAAGGGAAAATCTGGGAAATCTCCATTATTTACGCTTTCTTCTCTACTTAGCCATTCAACCCAAGATAGTAGGAATTTCAATTGTCAGCTTTCTTTATGAAGTGATTACTAAAAAATCCTTTTAATTCTAAACCCGTCTTTTTGTTTCTTTTTCCCCGATTTTTCCTTTGATTTTCAGCTCAAATAATCTCTTCTATTCTCTACTATGTTAGAT
>CAIGRO010201619.1:0-13995 GCA_903798355.1 Fraxinus baroniana
TTTCAGGATTAGTTCTAAGAACCTATGATTCAAATGGAAGGATTATAAGATACAACCCTGAACAACCAAACAACTGAAAATTAAAGGATACGATCTGCAATATATTCCATTAAGGGCAAAATATACATTTTAAATTCATTTGATAGCTTTCTGGCAAAAATCTTCTGTACGTCTAGCACTACTCCAATTAGTAACAAGTTAAATGAAGGGAAGTCAAGTACAAATTGTAATTTATAAGTGCTAACATGTTTGAAGCCCAAGTTTTTCTTTATTTGCAGAAGTTGCAAATTACTTTAAGGTTGTGTTTGATATGGTGGAAATTTCATGGATAATGGAATTGATTTTCCACTTTCTAACTTTTTAGGTGTTTGATATGGTTATTTTTCTTGTCAAAACTTTTTCCCACCTCCCCCACACGTGCACATTTTCAAGGCTTTAGTGGAAAACATTTTCCATCATAAGTGGTGGGAAAATGTTTTCCATTTTTTCTTTTTTGCAATGGAAACAAATTTTATCACAATTGTAAAAAAAAATTCCTTTAGTGGACAATTTTCATATAAAACAAAGTCAAACGAATGCCAAAAGATCCAAAATTTAAATATTTTCCACATGAAAAATTATACCAATCAAACACAATTAATTACAATTCTCAGTAAAACATTTTCTAGGCAATTCAATTTTTTGTAAAACATTTTCTTTCCACTCAAATTTCACCTTTGCAATCAAACGGACCCTAATTAATCCTCTTGCTGTTTAGATAGACAGTATGAACCAGAAAAAATCTCGCAAAATGGGCTGAAAAATGGGTGGTTCTATTATTTGTACTCGCTTGTTTTTTTTTTTAAATCTTGCTATGTTTACAGTCATTAACATTAGTGTAGGCCCCACTAATGCCCACACTAATGTTAGTGGGCTGTAAAAATTACAGCCCACTAATGACTGTACAAACATTATTTTCTTTTTTTTCTTCAGTAGAATTGCATCTCCCAAGTCATTTATAAATGGAATTATTTTGATATTTACATACAGTGATAGCATAATAATTGGGATTTTCTCCCTTGGTTTCTGCATTGCTTATTTAGAGAATTTATACAAATTCTCATTTATTTTAGATGTAGCTTCTCCATGAGACTAAAGTTGATTGGCACGTTGAAAATGTGTTCGACATTGGTTACTGCAAGTGTACGGATCGTTCAAGTAATAAAATGGATTTTTAAGTTTCCCACAAAAATTGAGTTAGCTCAAGTTTTACTTATCTCGACCTTTATCGAAACGAAATATTTCAGAGATGTGATTAAAACGGGAAATTTTCTAAGTCAAACTAAGGATGCAAATTTATATGAATTTAAATAAACTAAAATACAAATTGAAGTTCGAATGCAAGTGCTAGAAGAAATTAATATATGAAAAGCACACTAGGATCCCGAGTCACCAAACAAGTTCACTTTTAACTCTTATTTTACAATTTGACAATACGACGAATTATGTGAAAAATCAATATTTCTAAACTATTCAATAATCTATCTCGAGTAGAATTGAACCTATTTTAGCATACCAATTGACTATATTTCTATGACAAATGTAAATATACAAGAATGTATGACGTTTTGTAAACACTTAAAGATTCACGTAGAGCATAGCAGTATATTTCTATCTCCCATCGAATCCTACGATGATTTATACATTGTTGAATATACTTCCCTTCTTTCAAATGCAAGCATTTAACTATGGTGACATTAAAGTGTATATAAATCATTCAACATCAATCATTCGTATTTTGGAGTCAAATTGCAAAGCAAAGAATTAAAAGTTCACATTGCAAGGATCATCGTTCACATAGTACAATTAAAATCTAGTCTAACATGAATAAAATAAAAGAACAAGGAAAATATTTAGGAGAAGACATCACCCGATTCTTAAATTTAAATCTTGAAATCTCGGATTGAATTCTCTCAGTTTATACCTTCTTCCTCACTCTTCAATGCCCTTTTTCTCTCTAAAGTTGCGTAAACCCTTATTCTGGACGAGATTAGGGTTGTATAGGGCATCAAAATACATTTCCATAAGAGATTTGGTCGAACAAGAAAACCAGAAATTTTAGGTCGAAAATGAACCATGCGACCGCATGTCGCATGGGTATAAAAATTTGGCCTCTTCTTTTCCCTGCTACCTCTTGGGCGACCTCATGGTATTTCTACCATGCAGTCACACGAAAGAAAATAGTTTTCATTTAGTTCATTTTGGTCCTCAAGTTTTGTTTCACCTACTTTTTGGCCTTGCTTTCTTCTCCTCCTTCTTCTAGCATTCCATGATATCGCAATGTGTTACTTAGCCCAATTCCATGCTCGATTCTCCATTTGGAGTCAACTGTTGAATAATTATATTTTGGTCCTCGAAGTTTCATTTTCTTCCAATTTGGTCGTTTTCGCTCGTTTTCGCATACTCTTCATTCCATCCATCAATGTAATCCTACAAACACAAATTATATCGAACTAAGCCATATTTCAACATATAAGTCGACAATTTTCCGTGTTTTGTGGCTTGAATAAGTGCGCAAAACGCATTTATCACTGATTATGCTTTTCACTTTCAAATATTTTTTCCCTCTTTTTATTTCAAATTTTTTTGCTAAACCTTTTATTTTCACCTACAGGAGTGAAGAGATTTGTGTACATCTCTGTTGGAAAAATTGATTTTATTAGTTGATTTGACCAATTTTTAACCAATTATTTTAGTGGATCCTATTGACTGGACAAAATATTTCTTTGGTCGAGCGTGTTCAACTCCTTGAGTAAATTAATGTAGTGTATTTATTTTCTCAAAATAAATTTAGGGTGAATGAGAAATTAAGGTCAAAAGATGACCACTTGAAGTTGAAATAAATTGGAATAAAAATTGGTGGGAGATCGGAAAAGTGTCAATCCCAAGGAAAGTTAGAAGAATTTTAGTAGAAGAATAAAATCAGAATTGATTTTGGAGTGAATGAAACGGGGGGTAAAGGGGCATATTTATAGAAGTTGAAAGGCTGTGTCCAAAAGACACGAGAGCTAAAAAGTTGTGTCTTAACAGACACAAATCGTTTGGACAGGAACCGCCAATCGTTAACCGTCCTTCTAGAAGAATCAACGTGTCAGATATAGAAAATTTGAGAAAAAAATAATATAAATTAAATATATTATTATTTTAAATAATAATAAAATATTATAAATCAAATATTATTTTACCAAAAATATATATCAGCTTGGCCCAAGCCCATGACCCACGACCCGTGACCCGTGCTCGTGCTCGTGCTTGTGCTCGTGTCATGCCATACCGAGTAGACCGGTCGGACGGACGGATGGCGTGTGTGGACTTTGACCCAACCTACTAGCATGTAGGTTCTCTTCCATTCAGTACTTGCCAACATCCAACAATCTTAAGACGATAATGGCAAGTAATAATCCATCTGTCGTATCCCCTAACAATGCTCACGGGGAGAAAACGAAAAAATTTGCTGGAGTGGGTTTTATGAGATGACAATAGAAAATGTTGTTTTATCTCATGACTTTGAATTTGGTAAAATTCTTAAGTGAAGATGCTCCAACTATTGAGGAGGATGAAACATATTCTCAAAATCGAGCAGCATTCGATGCATGGAATCTTAGCGACTTCTTATGCAAGAACTACATCCTCAATTGCCTTGACAACACACTATACATCATATATTGTTGGGTCAAGATAGCTAAATTACTATGGGAATCATTGGAAAAGAAGTACAAGACAAAAGACGCCGAATTGAAGAAATTCGTTGTAGGCAAATTTCTGTACTTCAAAATGATAGATTCTAAAACAGTAATGTATCAAGTCCAAGAGCTACAAATCATCTTGCACGATATACATGCAGAAGGAATGAAGCTCTTTGAGTCATTTCAAGTCACTGCAATTGTCGAAAAATTACCACCAATGTGAAAAGATTTCAAGAACTACTTGAAACATAAATGCAAGGAAGTGGCACTTGAAGATCTAATTGTACGGTTAAGAATTGAGGAAGATAATCGCAATTCTGAAAAGAAATCCAAAAAGTTGCAAATTGAAGCTAAAGTCAATTTGGTAGAGCAAGATGATGAAGCACTCAGGTAATGGCAAGTAAAAGAGCAAGACCAAGAAATTCAAAGGAGATTGCCATAATTGAGGTAAGCCTAGTCACATTGAAAAGAACCGCCAACAGAAAAAGCAAAAAAAAAATGACTAAGTACACTTGATCGAGGAAGACAGATTATCTAACAGTGAGTCTGAACTAATGCTCTTAGTTGTTGTATTTGAAGCAAATATGGTAGACAATTTGAGAGAGTGGTTCGTTGATATTGGCGCTAGTCGTCACGTTTGTGTTGATAAGGAGATATTTTCATCTTACACTCCTATGAATGGACAACAACTATTCATGGACAACTCGCAACATCAAAAGTTGTTGGTCTAGGTAAAGTAGTGCTGAAGATGACATCAGGAAAAGAAGTAACACTCATTGATGTGCTGCATGTTCCCGATATTCGTAAAAACTTGGTGTCTGGAGCTTTGTTAAGCAAGAATGGATTTATGCTAGTATTTGAATCTGACAAGTTTGTACTCACCAAAAATGGCATGTTTATAGGCAAAGAATACTTAGCCAATAGGCTATTCAAAATGAATGTAATGATTGTACTCGGTGATTTTGATATTAACATATGGCATGATAGGTTATAACATGTAAATATTAATACTTTACGTAAATTAGTTAGTTTAGATTTATTGCCTTATATTTCCTTCGATCATCATCGATGTGAAACATGTGTAGAGGCTAAATTAGCTAAAACACCATTTCATTTAGTTGAAAGAAACTCGAATCCTCTATAACTAGTTCACATTGATATTTATGATTTAAAGTTTGTACAAACTAGATGAGTCAAAAAGTAATTTATTATTTTTATAGATGATTGCACAAGATATTGTTATGTTTATTTGCTAAAGAGCAAAGACAAAGCCTTAGAAGCATTCAAACAATACAATAATGAGGTTGAGAATCAACTAAGCAAACGAATAAAAGTTGGTTATTCGTAGTGATAGAGGTGGAGAATATGGAGCACTATTTGAAGAATTTTGTTTAAATTTTGGGATTATTCATCAAATTACAACTCCTTATTTACCTTAGTCGAACGGTACTGCAGAACATAAAAATCGTACTCTGAAAAAAATGTTGAACACTATATTGATTGGGGTGGGATGGGGTGGGTGGGTGGGTAGGTGGGGAATCGATTTTCTCAACTAACCACATTCTAAATAAATTATTACACAAAATTAGGAACGAAACTCCTTATGAGTTATGGAAATGTCATAAACCGTCGTACAAATACACAAGTGTGGGGGTGTTTGGTTAAGGTAGAAATACCAAAACCTAAACAAGTTAAATTAGGGCATAAAACCATTGATTACATATTCATTGGATATGCTAATAACAATAGTGCCTATCGATTTCTCGTACATAAGTCTGACATTCCGGATGTACATGAAAATACTATCATTGAATCTAGAAATGCTGTATTTTTTTAGGACAATTTCCCTTGTAAGGATAGGAAAGATATAAGTTCACAAAAATGAACTTATGATACTACAATTAATAATCATCAAAGTGGTGAAGAATCATCAAAGTGATGAAGAATCAAGACGAAGCAAAATGACTAAAACTTCTACATCTTTTGGTTCATATTTTTTAACTTATTTGTTAAAAAAATAAAGCTAGGACATTCAATGAAGCAATGTCTAGTCGAGAAGCACCATTCTAGAAAGAGGCTATCAATAGTGAAATTAATTCTATTATGCAGAATCATACCTGTAAGTTGGTAGATCTCCTATCTAGTGACAAACCGTTAAAGTTAGATGGATTTTCAAAAGAAAATTAAAGACTCATGGATCAGTTGATAAATATAAGGTCGGATTGATAGCTAAAGGATTCAAACAAACAGAAAGCCTTGATTTTTTTCGATACATACTCACATGTCACAAGGATAATATCATTGCATAATTTGGAAATTCATCAAATAGACATAAAAATGGCTTTCTTAAATGGTGAGTTAGAAGAAGAAATTTACATGAAACAACTCGAATGGTTCATTGCTCCTGGACATGAGAAAAATGTGTGTAGGCTCATTAAGTCATTATATAGACTAAAACAAATGCCAAACAATTGCATGCAAAATTTGACAAAACTATGTTGTCAAATAATTTTAAGATTAAAGAGTGTGATAAATGTGTTTATATTAAAATCACACCTAATGCATATGTAATTGTACGTCCATATGTTGATGACATTCTAATTATGGATAGTAATTGTGATATCATAACAACTGCCAAGAAAATGTCAACAAAACATTTTGACATGAAAGATAATGTTGACAAAATATTTTGACATGAAATATATGGGTATTGCAAATGTAATATTATGAATTAAAATTCTTAAAATATCCGAGGAACTTGTTCTATGTTAATCTCACTATATTGAGACTGTACTTAAGAAATTTCATATTTATGATAAAAGTCTAGTTAGAACATCGATAGACTTAAGTCTACATTTGGTCAAACATAAAGGCGAACTCGTGTCTCAATTAGAGTACTTTCAGATAATAGACAGTCTAATGTATATTACAAGCTGCACTTGTCTGGATATTGCATATGCAGTGAACAAACTTAGTAGATATACAAGTAATTTAAATAATGAGCATTGAACTGGTAAGGGTTATTAGATATCTACAATATATCTTAAATATTAGATCAATCATACTAGATATCCAGTTGTATTATAAGGATACAATGATGTTAATTGGATATCAGATACAGTAGTGGGTATGTTTTTATCATTGGTGGTGCGGTTGTATCTTGGAAATTCTTTAAACAAATGTGTATAGCTCGATCCACGATGAAATCTGAGTTTACAGCTTTAGATAAAGCTGGAGAGAAAGTAGAATGGCTTTGTAATTTTTGAGTGGATATTCCATGTTGACCTAACCTGTTCCTGCAATTAGTATGCATTTTGATAGTTAGTCGACTATCGGTAGAGCATAAAGTAGTATGTATAATGGTAAGTCTCCACATATTCATTGAAGACATAATACAATTAAGCAATTAATCTCAAATGGTGTTATTTTCATAGATTATGTAAAATCTAGAGAAAATTTCGCGGATCCACTTACCAAAGGCTTACCAAGAGATCAATTATACTGTCTATCAAGGAAAATAAGTTTAAAATTTAATGCGCAAAAATCTTTGTAATGGTAACCCAACATTTCTGACTGGACATTCCAAAATCTTGGTTCAATGGGACAACTAAGTTATGAAGATTTAAAGAAGCGCTTCGGAGTTAACTCCTACTCATTCCAACGATAAGAAAGTGTTACCTGCAAAACATTTTAGGTTAAGTTATACTTTTACTGATTCTTATATTTTGAACTATCTAAGTGGGGTATGTCATATACTCTTAATAGGAGATCACCTATATAAGTGTGAAGTGTGACCGCTTCTATGAGAATGTTTCAAAGACTTGAATTCTCTAAAACACTTATGAAATTCAAGAGTTGTTTAGGGCCAAAATGAACAAAACAATGAAAACTCGAAAATGTGAGGGAGGTTATTGTGTTGATACTATTGTCTTGGTTTACACTAACAGCTGACAGCTTAGGACAACGCGTTCACTAATTAGCTAAATAAATTCGATAGTGTTCTACTATAGAAGGTTTAAGCCCATAAGGTACCTATCAAGATGCGATAACATTTCGCTTGATCTCTCTATAGGATTCGCATAGTATATTGTATTAATTTTCATTTATGTGGGGGATTGTTGGAAAATTTTGGTTTAATTAGTTGGTTTGACCAATTATTTTAGTAGGTCTCGTTAGTTAGACAAAAAATTTCTTTTAATTAGTGTGTTCTACTCCATGTGTAGATTAATATAATGTGTTTATTTTCTCAAAACTAATTTAGGGTGAATGAGAAATTAAAGCCAAAAGATGATCACTTGAAGTTGAAATAAATTAGAAATAAAAATTGGTGAAAAATTAAAAAATGTCAATCCCACATAGGAAAGCTAGAAGAATAGAAACTACTTTATATTGTTCAAATTTGGAACTTGAGTTTGGGCTCCAATGGGTACCAATAGTCTTTGAATGAGAGAGAACCTACATGCTAGTAGGTTGAGCTAAAGTCCACAGGCGCACCGTCTTCACCTCCGACCGGTCGGCTCGGCTCGGCAAGATCACGGGTCGTGGTCTTCTGCTTGGGCCAAGTTGATATATATTTTTTGTAAAATAATATTTGAATTATATTATTTTTTTATTATTTAAAATAATACTATATATTTATTTATATTATTTATTTTCCCCGAATTTTCTGTGCGTGACATGTGATTTCTTCTAGAAGATGGCGGTTGACAGTTCAATTTTCTGTTCAAACAATTTGTGTTTGTTGAATACATAACTTATCGGTTGTTGTGTCTTTTGGACACAATTTTTCAACTTCTATATAAAGGTCATCATACCCTGATTTTTATTCATTCCAAAATCAATTTTGATTTTATTCTTCTTTCAAATTATATTCCTTCATCCTTGCATTATTCCATATTTTGCAACTCGGTCTCGAAAGTTATTTTCGTGCATTTTAGTCCTCCAATTTTAGAGAAATCAAAACGTAAGTAGATTCGTTGAACCTTATAATTTGGAGTGCTACTATTACAAGTCGTTGTATCTTAGGAGATAAGTGCTAGAATATAGTCAACACCAATGCGTGGCATTATCGTTTTAAGGAGAAAGTGTCGAACTCTTGCCTTGACCATTAATATTTTATGTCGTTCATTTTTTTTTTTCAAGTTATTATTCTGTCCAAATTATTGCACGGTAATATCATTATTTGCCAACAGCCTCAAATTAACCGATGGCACCACATCACCAGAGCTCTGTCAATCTGTGTTGCTTTCAAAGTGGCGCCTTGTTTTCCAACCATTGTTTTCTCCACTTTTACCATCATTAGTTCCACATCATCAAATTTATAAAGCAAGACTAATAAACAAATAATACTCGTGAGATCCAGCCAAAAATCAAGTTAAAATAATATAAAACTCGTGAGTAAAACACACTTGTCAAATATTCTTAGAAGATGTAAGAGACTAGGAGAAAAAAAGAGATGAAGAATAGTCTGACATTCATATGAAATTAGGAATATTTTTATTTTTTAACAGTCATGAGATTTCCCAATTAAATACAAGATGGCAATTAATCACCCATTGGTTAAGATATACAAGTATACACCAACTTACTGATTTTCATTTGGAATCACAAGCCCAATTTCAGGTTCAACCACGTGAACTGTTTCTGCTTGCAAATTTATCATCTCATTCTCCACAGGATTCACTATCACTTGTGGAAGATTTAAACATTGTTCCGTGCGGTTCGAGAAGGTTGGACTTGGCGGATAGTTGGTATGTGGAGAAGTATTTAAAGAAAGGCTTTGTGGAGTTTGTGGGAAATTACCCTGGGATGAGACTTTCTCTAATCTCTCCATGCAGTTACCGTCGCAGATGTTTCTCTCTGTCAGTCCAATGTTCCTGAAAGTATGAGAACTGAGATCTTTATTGTCAAACCGTCGAAGTAACTTTACTATTTTGCTCCATATTGAGGAATCGGGATCAGAGCATCGTAAGACATTCCAGTGTTCATGTAGAAACAAAATGACATGGATTATAAGAGCAGAAACTGCGGCTATTCCAGCTATTAAAAAAAGTCCCCAAAAGCTCTCAAGCCCAAGGTTGTTGTTGTTGGACGAAAGTGATGTGCTGGAATCTGGACATTTAGATTTTTCCCCAAACCATGTTCTTTCGATTTCCCTCATCTTCTCTCCCTCGGTCACATTTAATATTGCTCTTGAGACGTCAGGTACTAGAGGAGAACCTATAGGGAAAACCTGGAAGTCAAAAAGTTACAAATAAGTAAACTCAGAACAATGAAATGTGACCTCTTTTTGGTGGGGTGCAGGGGGGCTAGAGAGAGAGGGGTTACACACAAAAGCAAAACCATCAGTCTTATATGTTGGCTCAACCATGGTGTATTTTGAGCAATATTTGGCGAGGAAAAGCTTCGTATATGGTTTCTCATCAAAAGCAGCAGCGATACCACCATTTCCACTCCCTTTTGAGAGAAGTTCATCACATTCCTCCAGAGACTTGTACTGTACAAGTCTAGACTCGTCAAAATTCATTCGTTTTAGAAGATCATAAACAAACGAGCCCTGTAGGTATCCCACATATTGTTTTTTCTTAAGAAGCTGATTTATGTCTGTAATAGTTGGCTGGAGTTGCTGAACTGTCAACATTGATGTTAGACTGGCAGTGTAACTTTGGGTTAGTATAAGAACCACCAAGAGCCAGATGATCAGCACAAACCTAGCCAAGTTGCTTAATATCTTCTCCGCTACAAAAAAAAATTAATGTGAATCATCAGTATCAAAACTGTATATCCAATCCAGTTCAAAGATAAAATTATGTTTTTTTCTCATTAGCAGAAGTGCATGATATATAATCATAAACTTTTCGTCTAGCCCTCCAACCAAATGTGTTAAACTACAAATATAAAAAGTGTCGAAGTGTTACTTATCCAGATCAATTAAACCTTGCAGCAGAATTTGCCTGGAGGTGCTTTCAAGATTTCCTACGTTTTGCCTCTTAATTTCTGTTTCTAATCCTAATTTTTTCTTAAATCAACTGAGATTTACAGCATATCTGCCTGGAAGTGATTTCGAAATTTCCTTATTTAGATCTGTTTTTTTAGAAAAGCTGTGAGGCTTGTACATTTCTATTATTTCTTCAACTGTTCTACTGTGATTGTAAGTTGGAGTATAGAGAACTTACTATGTGCAAAGACCATGGTTGAGAAGGAAAACCATAATATCATGCCAACTTGGTGTAAAGGTGGCCCCCTAAAATCTTCATTTATTCGATGTTCAAGAAGCCAAATCAAAAATCCGATGAACACAAATGAACAAAAGCTTGTCAACCAGAGTTCCCATGACAATGGCTTCAAAAATGCCCAAGCGTTTTTCCCCTTGTTTTTTTTGATTGGCACAATCATTGAAACACCAGATTCTGTGTATGGCAGAGTAAAATCCACATACTGAGATCTACTCGCTACAATTGTTACATCTCCAACTGCAGCATCATAGTTCTGTTCATTAATCAGGACAAAATTAGAATTACATTATTGATTGAGATTATATATAAGATATGCAGCATGTTTGTGTGAAAAAATGTGTGAAACATTAGTTACAAAGTGATTTTTCTAGTTACATGCAAGGAGAATAAGAGACTTACTCCTAGGTACACTTGATAGACCAAATCATTGTAACTACCAGCACTCTTGTGGTCGGATGTTGCAAATGGAATGTATTCATATGGTACGCCATATGGCAATTTTTCCATTACTGCATCGAAGACATCTTTGCAGTATCCTTTCACCTCCGTGGAGTTAGAGGCAGAATTCCAAAAAACTTGAAGGAATTCAGTGTAACCATCCTTCACTGGTACTCCTATTCTTAATATCTTTCCATTGGTAGGGATCACCCAACCCTTGGGAGGCGATGTTGTGTCACCAGGCCATATAATTGATCCAAACTTGTTCTTGGAAGAGGAATATGTCTTTCTATTTGAGGAATTCAGTTCTTTAACAATTCCAGTTTCTTTTGTCCAATATCCTACCGCTCTAGCCCCATGCCCAACTAGATTAACTATCTCATAAAGAGATGACTGCAGTTGCCCATCGAGCAATTGAAAATTTCCAGAAAGGCCTTTGAATGTGGTATTTGATAGTGCTTGGAGGAGCTCCGGACCATCTTTAGAGATTCCAAACCTTTCAAGGTCCGTTGCATTTCTAGGAACATTAGACATTTGAAACTTATCATTTGTAAGTCTTGCCTTCTCTACTGCCATGGCTAGTGCTGTTGCAGAATCGTAAGCCCGGAGCCCACATATNTGCCATGGCTAGTGCTGTTGCAGAATCGTAAGCCCGGAGCCCACATATGTTTAATTCAGGATTAAGAATTAGATTGCTTCGCTGCCATTGAGTGGTGAACTCATGAAGCTCTTTCGTTTTTGGAACGTAAGGTTTTACACCTATTACACCTAGCATAGACTCTATGACAGAAGTATCCATTGAATTTATTTCATTTGTGATGCCATCAGTTATAATCCATGCATAGTTTTCACTCATCATTCCAAGCAGTTTTGCTTTGGTGAACAGCCGGGAACCGAGAGAGGTCAGCATGTGGACAATGAAAACCCGAGTTTGCATTGTCATCAGCTTGTAAAGCTCTGCAACAATTTGATCATCTGTGGCCATGGAAGGAATGACACTTCTGTAAGGAACACGAGCATTGACATTTTCCAGGGCATCTGTCAGAAAAGGTATGATCCCTTCTCCAAACTCATTATGGACATAGATGGGCACTACTTCTCTCCATCCAAATGCTTTAACAATTGCACTAATTGCATTTACTTGAGATGAATCCTCTTGAGTTACACGAATAAAGTATGGACTTCGAATTGATGAAAGAGTAGGACTTGTTGCTGAAAATGAGATAATGGGAACTTGAGCTTTGTCTCCAAGACCAATCAGGAAGTTTGCTTGCATTGAATAATGGGGTCCTATTATGGCTTTTACTTCCACATTCTTCAGTAGGTCTAGAGCTGCATTTGAGTGAGTAACAAAATTAACTTGACTGCCAAAAAAGAGATTCCCGTACAAACTATCGCCATAATATTCCATGGAAAATGGAATTGAAATTTCAATTCTCACTATTGCCATGTTTGATAGTCAAAAAATTTCATGGAAAATGTTTTCCTCCCACCCACCATGTGTCCCCTTTTTCCATGATTTAGTGGAATTTGTTTTCCCACCAAAGTGGTGGGAAAATGGTTTCCAGTTATTTTTTATTTTTTATTTTTTTTTAGTGAAAACAAATTTTATGGACAATTATTCAAAAAAAAAATCCTTTTAATGTACAATTTCCATAAAAAAAACAAAGTCAAATGAACACCAAAAGATCCAAAACTTCAACATTTTTCAGGTGGAAAATTATACCAATCAAACACAATTAATTGACAATTCTCAGGAAAACAATTCTAGGCAATTTAATTCCCTGAAATTCATTTTCTTTCCAACCAAATTCAACTCTTGCAATCAAACGGACCCTAAGGTTAGGCAGTTGCTAGAAAACTACAGGGAAAAAAAGCAAGGATATCGCCCTTGAAAATCTTTATCCCATGCTTAATTAATAGAAATTTTTTTTAAATTGCTCCTTTTTTTCGGCAAGGATGGTTATATTTGCATCACAATTTTTATTTGATACACTACATTTTAATTGCAATTAAACTCTTCAATTTTTGTTCATTGTAGTAATTATTTCTTTTAACTTTTTTTTCGTCGAATTCTTATCTTTAGCCTTCCATGAATGAGTACATCTCATTTTTTATGATAATTTATATCAAAATATTTGGTTTTCATGCTTTGAAACGTACGAAAAATATTTTTCCACACTTTTTATTTATTTTTTTTTTTAAAAAAAATATGATGAAAGAATAAGTTATTTAAAGTCATTTCAATGGACTTTTAAACATAAATTATTATCAAATACAAAATATGTTAACTAATGAAAAATTTGAGAATAAGAACAATATACAAAATCGTTATGGACATAAATGCTATGGGCAAAGATTAAGAACCTCATGCACAATTAAAATATGGTGCAAGAAATAAAAATGATAGTGTAAATATAATTACCCATTTTGCAATGGTTGAAGAAGCTTTACAAATCAGTCTTGAGCATTGACATTAGTCTATCTAGTATTCTAGGTTTAGAATTCTATTCACTGAGGCGAACTGGCTGGCATCCTGCCACAGCACACAACAGGTTATTACTAAGGAATGTTGTTACACCCCATTTATTTATAGT
>CAIGRO010201620.1:0-21511 GCA_903798355.1 Fraxinus baroniana
ATTGAAGAAAGATTGCCCAAGTAAGCAAGTTGTATTTAGTATGCATCACTTGACAATTTGCAAAATGGTCAACAAATAAGAAGCTACAGTAGCAAGGTTAAAAATAATTGAAAGATAACATGCTCCAACGTTTCATGGAAAGCTTGAGATTCACATTTGGAACACTAAGAAATAAAAAAGATTCAACCAGTGGTTTTCTACTTTTTCGTAGAGGAAGCCTACATTCCAGAGCAATACCGGATAATTTATCCAACATTTCTCAATAGGATAACCAGCTCAAAATAAGTATATCATGGATTTCAGGAACCAAAAGTGTCCATGCCTGAGAGAAATATCTATCAGATTTGCCTGGGTTGCAGTACAATTCTAACCGAAAAAGGAGTAAATTTTATGTAAAATAGACAAAATTCAGTTCAGGCCAAAGGAATACAAGATCATACTCATAGGTAGGAAATAGAAAAAAAGGCTTCATATATCCACTAAAAATACTAATGTTTAAAGAAAAGCGAATCTACAACGTAACACTTCAAAGGAGAAATAAGAAATAGATCTTGTTAGTATTGACAATGTGGAGAGAGGAGTCGTAAATGACTCGTGAATACATGTAAACGAAATCAAGCAAGATACTCATGCATGAGCATATGCCTTGAAAAAGGAGATGAAGGAAATTGCAATTTAACATGATTTCCAGTTAATCTATGCAACTATAATATCACTTCCATGGAGGTAAAGAAACCTTACAAAGAAAAGATGAAGCGCTAAATAAGAAAGCACCAACCTGCACCCTTCGCTCTACTATCAGAATTAGCAAGCTCGGAACGCAGATTTTCAATTTCACGTGCCATGGCCAGCAAGTTCTTCTCCATTGCCTGCCTTTGCTCCATCAGCTCAATCTTTGCATTCTTTTCATAATCAACAGCAGCTCTGAAAATCAAATACAAAACTCAAGCAGATGAGGAGTTGATCCATGCAATCACACAGCAGTTTCTACTCTAGACAATCATCGTTTCATATATTTTAAACAGGAGAAACAGACACAAACCTAGTGCGCAGAAGCTCCTGATGCAATCCATCAATCTCTGCCCTCAAAAGTGGAATTTGCTGGTTATCAGCCTGCAACTTAGCAAGATCTTTCCTGAGAGTCTGAATCTGAGCAGATAAATCCTGCCTAATGGTGCTCAGCCTCTGAATTTCAGCTTTAAGTTGCATGGCCTCATTTTTCAGAGGCTCAGTAGCACGAAGATCAGCTTCCATCTTCAAACCCCTTTTAACAAGCTCCCTTGAATGAGCATCTTGCTCTGCACGAATATCAGCAATGGCAAGATTCATGTGACGAAGCTCCTCCTTAGCAGCATTTAATTCTTGCTCCAGAGAAACCCGATCTTCCATCAGTCTCCGGTTTTCACCCAAAAGCCGGCGAAGTTCAACATGTCGCATTTCGAGTTCTTCCTCTAATAGGGCAGGGTGAGGCATGACGCGGGGCAAGGGACCCCGAACAACAGGCCCCCCATGTGGGTAACCGTGCCGGTGATCTAAAGATTCACGAGGAATGCGATTTCTTCCAGCCATCTTAATTTACAACACAATTAGAATAAATAAGTGACATAAATAAAACTGAAACAAAAGGAAATTATTTATGAAAAAAAAAAGCATAATATAGCAGGCAAGATTCGACAGCAACATAGTGATGGTACAATGTCTACGTGCAAAAGCTGATCAAGTTTTTAAAAACTTGAATGCAACCAGCGTGTAAATGAAAGGAAAAATGCTTAAATGGGAGACTGCACTTTGAGATACACCCCTTACAGTCTCATTACAATGATGACACCCTTTGTATAGAAAGGAACCACCTAAATAGCCATCTATTGGTTCAACCAAAAGGCCAATACTAGAAATTTTGTCAACTTCATCAATTTGACGTGCCAATAGATTAAGATTATAGGGCAATCTTAAATGACATGTGAAAAAAAATGAAACCAAACTTGACCATATAATGTGACTTGATTTTATGGTTAAGGAATTGAGAACACTTGAACAAATTACAACAAGAATCTTGACATCTTTGAGTTTCCAAGTGACATTGCTATTACTATAAGTAATTCATGTTAACCCTAGACTTGACTAACTGATATCACTCCAATTTCAGATTTTCATTTATACAGTATGTTAGAGGCGCATTGTATAACTTTTATGGACATCAGTCTCCAGGTGTTGTGCATGAACCTTTTGAAGCACTAACTAATATGAAGATCATCGCACATGACAAGGTATGAATTAGTTTTCCTTGCAAATGAGATCAATTAAACCCAAGACTTGATATTGAGTACCTGGAGCTTCAGACTATAGCATCCACCGCCCAGAAGTTTAGTTAGTAAATACAATTCTTGTTTGAAGAATAAAAATATTTGAAAAGCGTAAGAATCATTGTATAAAAAGAAGAATGTAAAAAACCATTTCATAATAAGTAAATCTAGGACATCAGATACAGGCACACCATCTGCACTTCTTTGATTCCACGAAGTAATTCACTTCAACTCAACAGCCTCAATTGCAATAATTCAATCAATTCTTTTTTCTAATTTAAGAGAACATAAAGGAAAAAAGATTGCCCTATTTATTACATGTGACGCAACTTGAGATAACATAGCTGAAATCAGCATAACTTGATCAGATAATAACAAAAGCACATCAGTAATTAACAGCAATAACATGACTCAAGACAACATAGTTTAATTGGACTAAAAAACGATTAATTATCATAACATTAATAATTAGCCCAAAAACAAAGATAGCTATACCCATAAAACCTAGCATAACCATGAAAAGCATCCTAAGCGCCCGTTTTGCCCCCATTATTCCACATTATAATGACAGGAATAGTAATATTTTTGGAGAACGTGCGGTTAAAAACGAACTAAAAGTTTTTGGATTTACATGTAATAGTTGATTGGAAGAGGGAGAAAAATGAATTATAATTTAATGGGGCCAAACGAGGGCTAAAAATTAATTTAATTATTTAAAACAAACAGATCCAATCATTTAACAAGCGAGACTAGTTAACAGTCATGTCCATACACACAGCACTCAAAGGGAAAGATCAAAAATTAAACAGCTGGTTTTCACAAATTAATCCAAAATTGAAGAAACCAATCGTTTCTGCTTGTCAACAATCATAAAATAAAAATAAAAATACAAAATTCAGACTTTTGATCAAGGCGTAAAATAAATGAAAGATAATTATACAAACCCAAATTCATGTTAAATCTAAAATAAAATTACAACTTAGATAATTTTAGATGATTAATTCTCAAGCATCTGGAAGAGTAGATATTTCAAAATTAATTTCAGCTGAAAACAAGAGAATTTCGAGGAAACATAGAAAACGGCAGTAGTATTTTCCTCTTTCGTTTCGTTATTCAAATAAAATTGAAAAAAAAAGAAAACAAAACAATTTCTAACCCTAGTTTTAAGGATAATTAAAACTCAATTACTAGGTAAACAGGAACGGTAATTCGAACCTCTGGGAGAAATATTTTATGCTTCTGCGCCTTCGGGAGAACGAGGAGAATGAGAATTGAAAAACGGTGGCGTCAGGTTTTATATCCCTGGAGGGTTTTTAATTATTTTTGACTAATTTTCCCGAACTAAAAAGAGCGAAAATGAAAATGAAAACACAAAAAAAATACAAAAATATCTTGAACAAAAAATGAAATATATTTGTACTATCAATAATGCTTTTGCTACCTCCGTCGCCATCGAGGCTACAATTAAAGTGCCACATCGCAGTTCACATAAAAAAGAAAGTCAACAAAAACTCAAGTGGTCAAAAGCAAAGAAATCAAAAAAAAAAATTGAAGTTCATGTGACGAAACACCAAGTCGTAAGTCGAAGCGCTACAATAAATCACTGAAGAAGCCGAAGCTCTCCACACATAAATAGGTGGTCTTTGTAAATGGAAAATGACTTTTTTTGGATCTTAGATAGTTATTTGAATACTAATATATAAAAATACTTAAAAGACAAATACTCTAAAGAAAACTTCTTGCTTGTTCCATATTTGTTAATGTTTTATTGGTGATTGTTCCAAATAATCACAAGTTATTTACGTTTTACTGGTGATTGTTTATTAGTGCAATCATTCTAATTGCTATTGTCGATACTCGGACATTTCTGTCTCGCGCAGTAAAGCATCTCCCGTGTTCACGTATTCTCCCCTTTTCACCAGTCCTTCGGTTAAAAAGCGCCGAAATTTTGCTTGAATAGACGTGAGTGGGTCCAACATCTATTGGCCACGTTTGTGTTACGTTATTTGAGGTCAACAACTTTTTAACATTAAATGGATCATAAATCTTTATATTTAATTGAATCTACGATTTAACGACATAAATGATGCCTCCTAAACTAGTGCAAAATAGCATCACTGTTGTACTACAGGAGGAGGGTCTTTTCTCCTAAAGAATATTCATCCTCATCATTACTAATTGTTAGTATAAAAAAAGTTACTTTTTCAATGCGAGATAATATTAATTTTGTTCAATCTTTGTATCAAGCCACCATCTAACACTTGTCATCGTGTCCTATGTTGTAGAACATAGAGACTCTAGAGTAGTTGGGTTGAGAGTAGTTGTCGAGTTAGGATAGTGGCGGATGGAGGAGATGGTGGCTATAAGGATGCAAACAATAACTGTAATGTGGACAACCAATTTTAGTTATGAGTGGGAATACAAGTGGTAGTCATAACATGCCCACGTAAAGATGCAAACTGCGTCACCGATTTCTTTTCATAAAGCAAAGGAAAGGAACAAATTCAGATTTCATTTGACTTTTAAATCTGTCAACTGCTATACAAATCACAAGCTTGGAATGGACTTGGCTCGAATGAACTGTTTGAGAACGGCTTTCTCTTCATCGATGCGTTTTTTCTCTTCAGGATCTTTTGGTTTCACTTTCCTCTTCTCTTCCAACATCCATTTGAATAATTCACGCTGCTGATCCTCTGGTATTGGTGCACGTAACTTTGCAGGCTCCATGACCGGTATTGGAGTAGGTGACTTCTCAGTAACTGTAGCACCTGCAGCCGAAGTTGAGACTGGAGCGGTAGGAACATCATGGGACTCGGCTTCTTCTGTATCCACATCTTTCTTCTTCGTCCTCATGACAAAATAAGCTACACAAAATACTCTTGTTAAGTCACTAATTTTATGAGGGAGAAAAAGTTCAAGTGTCGCATCCAATGAGTCGGAGTTCGAAGCAATGATTTCCATAAATGGAAATTTTAGGAGTTCAAATTTGTAAAGATATCTAACATCAAAAGCCATGTGAAGTATACGTAGATATCCATAACTAACGGCAGCTGAAATCAAATATCAGAAAACAGAAGAAATATCGTCACTAAAAAGAAGTGAGGAATAGATAGAAAATGCATCGTTCAGGAACTATAGCAATAGAAGACAAAAGAAAATAGTGAATAGTGTATTTAAGAGGCTCGACAAAAAATGTTGTCAATGAGTAAAGTTCGATATATTACTTGCAACTGGGTAAAATGTCAAAATAAACCCATATCATATGTGAGTTTCAACAGAGTTGCATAAAAATGAATAAGGAAGACTAGACGGCACATATCTGGTAACCTGCAATGTACACTGTTTGTAGGCTTGAGTATTTTATTTTATGAAATATTGAAACCCCGTTTGGTATTAATTAAAATTCAATTAAAATTGAAAATATAACCGTTATTCAGTCTCACTCCTCTAATAAAAGTCAACAATAACGACTAATTTTTCAATTTTAATCCGATTTTAATTTCTACCAAACGGGACCTTAATCTCTTTCATTCCGTTCCCGCATTTAAAATTCATGAAGAAATGAATATGTAGAAAAAGAGTTTTGAAATAATGGTTGTCAAATGGACTAAGTTCGAACCTAAGTTTCACATTCTTGAAGAGCTTGTTGGAGAGAAATAACAAACAAACATAATTTCAAACGGTCTACTTCCCACATCAATAGCTTAGATTCACATGTAATAGCAAAATCAACTTCCTAATTTTATTCTTCCCACAAAACCTCAGAGAAATTAGAAAAGAAAACGATTGTTCTAGAAATAAATAATTATTTTAAAAAATAATAGTAATATAAGAAACTTAGCAGGACGCTAATAAAACAAAGGTACAAAAGTGTACCACAAAAATTTTCAACCCAATTTGCAAAAGAAGAGAAATGAGAAACTTTAAAGGGCACTGACAAAAAAAAAAAAAGTCTAAGTAGAATGGAAAGAGAACCGTGCATTGAATTAGGGTTTAGTTTCAAAGATGTTCTAGTACTCTATGTTACTGCTGCTTTAGTTGTTTTCCTTTCTAAATTAGACTACATGATAAAGTGGGTTTATGCATTTTATTACTTAGACTTGATAATTAAATCAAACTATATATCTCTCCTCCAATTTCTGCTTCCCTCTTTGATTCCTCTCCTCCCTCTTCTTCTCTTTCTAGCTCTCCCTCTCTCTCTTCTCCTCTTTTTCTATAGATCTTGTACAAGCTTGCATCGTCAATCACAGGAGAAAGCATTCGCCTTTAAACCAAATAAAAAACATTAGATAAATTCAGTACATTCCTCCACATCCATTATAAGTAATATATAGTAAATTAAATAAATAAATAAATACTTCGTGCAAGCTCTTTATAATGTTCTGATGTCAATCCCAGATTCCAGAAGTCCAAACAAATTCTGTGATATATGAACTCGTACTCCCGGACCCAAATTTTCAACGCAAAACATCAAAACAAAATTAAGAGTATGTTTTGTAGAGATTAAAATCGGATTAAAATTAAAAATTAGCCATTATTGTTGACTTTTATTATACGAGTAAGACCCAATAACGGTCATATTTTCGATTTAAATTGGATTAAAATGGGGGCCAAACAAGCTCTAAACAAGGGGACCACAATTTACATCAAATGCAACGAAATTAAAACAGCTTTCACATTTTGATAGCTAGGGGTGGGCATAAGAACCGAACCAAACCCGATATTTTTGAGAATTTAGTAGATAGAACCGTCGGGTCTAAATTTAATTATGGAACCGTTCGGGTTCGGTTCTATTCGATTCCGGGATTCCATACAATAATTAATTATTTTTTATTTTTATTTTTTTATATTATAACAATGCTACATTAATTCGACTATGACATATTCAATCTTTAACTCTTACAAAATAACATAGTCTAATTTCGTGCTATCTCTTGCACATCTCTTTGTTGAGTTCTTCATAAATTTGACTATTAAAATCACAGGAAGAGGAAGGCGACTAGTTCACAATAATAGAACGATAGAAATGACACTACTGTAAAATAAGAGATTTTAATAAAATTTAGATCAATTTGATTATTAAGTTGGGCTTGGCTAAAAAATAGAAATAGTAAAAACATAATTTGGGTTTGAACTAAATTAATTAGCTAGCAATTTATTTTTAAAAAAATAAAATAATTTGACTTATGTAAGATAAAGAAATTAGGGAGATGCGGTTCTTGGTTTAGAAGTCAGTTCTCGATTCAAATACTCGTTCGGATATTTAACTTAAGAAGAACCGCTCAGTTCAGTTCAGTTCAATCCGATTCGGTACGAGAGTTTTTTCCAGCCCTACTTATAGCAATTTCCTTTCCAACTAGTACAATATAGACCCTACAAGTCTCTAAATTGAAATTTTGGAACACCAATTAGTGTATCAACCGACACCCTCTCCATTCTTCCAAATCTGTCATTTTTCTATTTAGTTGCACGTCATAATCCACCAATATAGATCCCTCTTCCAATGACTTCAATCTTGACAACATTTCCCTCAGATATCTCCCAAACCCAAAAACTAATTTCTAAACATGAATCCCAGAAATAAAATTTGACGGAAAAATCAAAGACGGGGGAAAATGAAAACCCCGGAAGAGATATTCATTCCTGAGTAGCCCAATAAAACCGGAACGTTCATCAAACGCAACTAATGTAACAAATACACAAGATTCAACATTCAAAGACACCATTTACCTACAAATACAAGAAATGTGTATATATATATATATATATATATATATAGAGAGAGAGAGAGAGAGAGAGAGCGAGCGAGCGAGCGAAACAAACCTCCGACAGTTAAATTGACAGCCAATAGAAGTGGCCAGATGAACTTATAGCGGCGGGCAAATGATTCTTTAGGCGGCTGAGGTGGCGGCGGCGGAGGAGGCGGAGTCATAGCAGCCTGAGACCCCGTTGACGACCCCGACGATGCCATCGATGATGGTGCAGATGCCTGTTGTTGCTGATATCGCTTCAGCTGTGCTGTTAACGTTCCGAAATGGAAAAATCAAATTGAACAAATAATTTGAAATTAGAAGAGGAATTGATTCTTTTTGTTCAGTAAAAGCTACTCAAAATATATATACCTTTCTTTGGTTTGTTGGTGTAGAGCTTCGGCTCTTCGCTCATTGTTGAAAAACCTCAGTTAATTTCTCTCTCTCTCTCTCTCGGTATTGGGGACTGGAAATTGCTTACAATTTTTCAGATGATAAATTCATCAATGGAGTAGTTTTCTATATTTCTTTTTCATTTCATAGGGCTTTTCACTTTTGGGTTGAGCAACAAGCAAACGATTACGACGTCGCATCGACTGGATGCATTGCCTCATTGGTCTCCTTTGCTGTACTATGATTGGTGCATAAGCCCTGGGCATTGTCACTTGCTTTGTAAGGTCAATACGATGTTTGACGAAAAAGCCTACGAATTTTTTAGTTGGGTAGTTTAAAATGGGAAAATTTGCACTTTTCATCCTCAACCATTTCAGCCTATTACTAATCTATCATCGACCTTTTTTAGCTTCAGATCACTCAACCTTTGACTTAACTGCAAATCACACTCAAACTTCTCATTTTATCTCCTTACTTCATGCCAAAACACTCCAATTGAATGTTTATGTAGCATCGTTCAACCTTATTCAAGATTACGTACCAAATCATTTTAAGATGGGCTTTCTTGCATTTATCAACATTTCATAAAAGAAACTGTTCATTTAGCCCCTGTCTGGCACATATTCTTATCTCATTCACATTCTCATTTTTTTATCTTTTTTCATTTCAACGACACATTCTCTCAATAAAATAATATCACACAAAAATCTAAAACTTTTCATAACTTTTCCACCACATATTCTCCCATCAATCACTATTCCAAAAATTCTATTCTCCAAAAAATGGATGTCAAACACCCTATTAGTTTGAAGGTCGAAAATTTTTGTTTCACCTTTCAGCTTCCTGATCACTCTTCCTCGACAGCTATTCTGATTTCACTGAAATAAGAAGGAAAGCGTCGAGAAAAATGTGTAGAAAATATAGCACAATCTCACTTGCAGTGTCGAATGTCTAGTAAAGTAATAGCTTAAAATGTGTTCACATTCTACTTTCTATTCAAAATAGTCCTCAAAAATATTACATACGGAAGACTGGTAACATTACAATACTATTTTCCTTCCAAGCTTAAGAGTACCGAGAGATTGTTGCAGCTTTCCAATTTTTCTTCCCCCGTATCAGGCACATTATCAGCTCCAAGAACGTCCACCTCCAAAACCTCTCCCACGATCTCGGAAACTTCCATGACCTATTAATGACACAGGTACAAACTCTCAGAAGCAGACTTCCATTGAAGTCGATAAAAGTTCAAAAGTTTCTTTTACGCAACTTTTTGTTTCCAGATGTTGTTAGTTTTGTAGTATACTTATATTTGACTTGACGAACTAAAAATTTATTAATTGTGAAGCTTGCATATTAGCTTATTTACTTTTTCCAACACGTTCTAACAAAAGATAAAAGAATGTATATACATGTGTAAGGCTTTACCTGGAGGAGGAGGTGCACCACGTCCCATGGCTGCAAGCTCAGGACTGACCTTTTGTCCAGCCTCCTCGAGGATGCTAATGAGTTCCTTTGCAAATCGGGCATTTGCAACTGTGAAAAAAGTGTATGCTGTTCCTTTGGCACCAGCCCTTCCTGTTCGACCGATACGATGAACATAATCCTCGAGAGATCCCGGGAAGTCATAGTTGATGACATATTTCACATCCTTCACATCTGCCAAGTTCAAAAACAAACTATATAGAATAAAATACTTCCTCCTGAAGTAGTAGTCCAGTTTCAAGTTTACGTCAGTCGAGCCTTTTTTACCAAGTCTCAGAATCTAAATCTTGTCCATATAAGCCTTAAAATTCACGTTTGGTCAGTTTGAAACTGAGGTAGATTTACACCACAGAACAATTCTAGACACTGTGCAACTGCACAAGAGCATTTGATACCACAGTAGTGCAATCTTCTGAGAGACAAAGCAAATTGAAAAAAATAACAATGGCAGAGGAAATTAGCTAACATTATGATGCTAAGCATCAACAGAGCATATCTCGCACACTCAATTTGAACTACTCAGTAGACCACCCATTCATCATCTAAAATGGTGGAAATTTGAGTGGATTGCGGCACAAAAAATTGGTACAAAGGAAAGGAAAAATGGAGAAGAAAAAAATTACTAGCTGTGCAACCTCTAATTTTTAAGAGTCGGACAAGATTTTTTTGGACTGTACTACAAGCAAGAAAAGAAACCCCATCAGGAAACTTAAGAGAATATTACTCCATATAATGTTTCCCCTCTTTAGGGAAAGTGGATCCATAATGGAAAAAAAAACAATAGAAAGATGAGACATTGAAATTTATGTTTTCTCTGTGTGTGGGGGGTCCCACGGAATTATTCTAAAATTTTAGGGTTTATTTTGAATAACATTTTTTGGGAAAATAGATTTTGTAATAGTATTTTTGGGAATATGAGGTTAAAAAATAGGGAAAAATCTTGAGTTTACATGTAGAACTATTTTATTGGGAGAAAGTGTGGTTGAAAATGAGTTTGGGGAGGAAAGGGACTCAAACAGGAGCTTAAATTTACCAAGGAAGAAATAGGAAGTCCTCCTAATTTTTCCCACACCAAAAGCCAAATAAAAACATATTTCCGTTAATCGAATATGCGTGCATTTTTCAATTAATGGGAATTGGAAGATGCAGATGAAACTGACACTCGCTGTATCAAGCTATGTTTTTACAATTTATCTAATCTAATACTACCTAGATCTGTATATATTTAAAAGACGCAGCCAACAAATATTAAAACAAAGAAGCCACTAGAGATCATGTAACCTTAACTTTGCAAAACCTAGACATACCTAGACCCCGAGCTGCAACGTCAGTTGCCGTCATTATGGGACTCTTGCCAGCCTTAAATTCTGAGAGGACCCAATCCCTTTCTGCTTGACTTTTGTCTCCATGAATAGATAATGCAGGCCAACCATCCATGCGGAGCTGCCTAGTTACTTGATCACAGCCCTTTTTGGTGTCCATGAATATCAAAATCCGGCTTCCGTCCATAATGTCCTCCAACAACTTCACTAATCTGAATTTATGGACAAAATCGATTTAAAATATTAATCCAACATAAAGCATAAAAATACTAGAGACTTCTTCCTAAGGTATAGAAGTTCAACCAGAAAAGAAGCGTTGGCCTACTTATTATATTTTTGGTTCTCAGAAATAATTTCAACATGCTGGCGAATTGCATGATTGGCTTTTAAATCTTCAGAACCAATAATCACCTGTCCCAAACAAAATAACATAGAAAACAAAAATTATCCATGGCATATTACTCAGTAACTTGAGAAATTGCATAGCAAAAATGTTTAAATGAGCCAATTCAAGCAAGGCTTATGATATCAAACCCATCTAGATTTATAAAAGAGCAGCAGACATTGCTTAAAGCTTCATTACATTATACTTCCAGCTGAGCTCAAACCCAGCTTCTTCAGAGCCAAATCTCAGCCAAGCTAGAACAAGCTGACTGCTTTACGAATTAGTTATTAACAGCATTTTCGAATTGCTTCTTTTACTTGTAAAAGATTTTTCTAATCTCTTTGGGTATAGCTGTAGATACGAAGTTGATTTTGTTGGCGTAAGAGAGGTGGGGTATATGCAGTTTGGTGGCTTCTGTTTTGGCAAGAGGGGTGCATGATTAGTTGGTAGGAAGCTGAATGGAGAGAGGTTAATAGTGAAAATGGCAGGAGTACAATGTCTCGAGGATGTGCAAATTTTGTTACTAGAAAGATCAAAAGCTAGACTTCAACACCTGTTTCGTTGTCCAATCTGGGATTGTTTTCACGAATATTCTATCAAAGAAAAGGGCAAAAAATCCAACTCAACATATTTTACATTTATGTTATTCAAACGCTGGGTTACGAAATGGCAATTTAGTACTAGTGTTGGACTTTGCTATTCGAAAAAAGCAGAAAAAAACTACCCAAAAAAATTGATGTAGGAATTTTAATTGCTATAGAGAAGTTGTTGGGGTTTGATAATATAAAATTGCAAATAACTGACACAACGTCCAATACCACACAATAAAACGATGTGATGGCATTCCTGCACTGCCGATGACTCCCTAACAACTCCGTCCAATTTGCCCAACTCCTTTTGAGCTTTTAGCATCTGAAAGCTTATTATAAGCCAAGAAAGGCAAATATCTGTTTTGGGTCTCAAACAGCTTATAGCTTTGAAAGAAAAGTCTAGCTTAAGCTATTTTAGGCAGTACAAAATGGGACCAACTAGCTTAGCAAGTAGATCTGTAAAAGTTGGCTAGCCAATAATTTGTTGTGTATATATATAGATTAAAAAAAAAAAAACTATAACAGTATTGCACTCTAGCAGTCAAGCATGACTTATCCATCAAATATGTTACAGGGGAAGGGCATGACTTCGTCCACACCAGTGACACCACAAGAAAGTCCACTTACTTTGTATGGATTAAAAAGGAATTGACGGGCAAGCTGTTCAACTTCCTTGGGCCATGTGGCACTCCAATATAATGTTTGACGATCTGGGCGAATCTACAGAAATCATGGAGCTAAAAATCAGTCTAACACATTAGCATCAACAAAATGATGGAACAGGAAAATAACGAGGAATGTGAATTTCCACATTATGCTGCATCAATGTTCAAACAGGAAGCTTCCTATACTTGTTCTGTGTAAAATTCAGTACAAACCAAGCACAAATGACGCTTCCTATACTTGTTCTGAATGTTCCTAACGGAAATTTTCCGTTTTTCTTTCCGATAAATAAATGCTTGTCTCAAAGTTGCTAACTAATCAAAACTTTAAATTGAGAAATTGACAATCAAAGAATTATGTCAGAACAACAGAACAATTATACAAGTGAGATACATGCCAAAACCCTAATTAACAACCCATTATTTACCTCAACAATGACGTATAAATCAGATATCTTCTTATCTGAATCTCATTTTAGTACCGTATATCTTAGTACTGATGAAAGTTCAAAAAACATATATACTCAATAATCATTTTAGTACCATATATCTTAGTACTGACGGAAGTTTAAAAACATATATACTGATTAATGCTCAAGAGCATCAGTCTAGAAACAGACCTGATTAATAATTTTTCGAATCTGAGGTTCAAAACCCATATCTAGCATCCGATCCGCCTCATCCAACACAAGATATGTAACCCTTCGCAGGTTTGTATGATGAGAATCCAACATATCAATCAGCCTCCCAGGAGTCGCAATAACAACTTCGACACCTAGTTGGGAACCAAGATGGTAATGAGTAAAATGATAACTGGGATTACATTTAAGAATACGAGTTAAAAAAGAAGTAGCGGAAGGAGATACCCGATCCATGAACATCACGATACAGTAGTAAAGTCACGTTGAGCTTATCACCACCTACCTTTCTGGAGATCACGAACTTGGGGTCCTTTTGGGACCCCACCATATATGCACGTATTCTTAATCCTTGACGATGCACCAAATTTAGTAGCTTCTTGCTGAATCTGAACAGCGAGTTCACGAGTTGGGGCTAAAACTAAAACTATTGGACCATCTCCCGGAGCTAACAAAGAACACATAAGATTTCACAAATACTATGTTATCCAAGGACTCTCAAATGATTAAAAATAATATGTAGATACCTATATATATATATTAAAACCCACATACACAAGCATCAGAAAAAATATCGTAATAATGACATTACTGAACCCATAATACCTAAAAATGGTTGAGCATTAACATGGACAATTGCAGGTAAGAGATAGGCAAGTGTCTTCCCTGACCCAGTTTCTGCAATACCAATAAGATCACGGCCTTTCAAAGCCATGGGCCAACCTTGAGCTTGAATGGGTGTAGGTTCAGTAAAACCAGCCTTTACAATTTCTTGCATAACATAATCTGAATTGTCAACACTGAAGAGCTTAAGAACCAAACTAAGATGAAAAACCAAAACAATAAATGTCATGCAATACCAAATAAGAGTTTCTCGCAAATTAAATAAACTATCTGCTTGTAAAAGAGAGTAATTCCATGTAGATCGACAGGGGAGGAAATGCAAAAAAAAAGAAGAAGAAGAAGAAGAAGAAGATAAAGATAACCCAACGAACACCGAAAGTTCGTTTTGTATATATATTCTCTACCAAAAGATCTTGATGGAGAAAGGCTTTTGAGCATTGATCTGACCTAAAGCTTTCTAAAAAGAACTTATTCAGACCATATAATTTATAGCTGTTTCAGTTAATAGATGCCTAAAAATTAATATGAAGTAAAAACACTCTCATGTGCACACACTGCATCTTCACAATTGACATTGACCCCCAACAAACCAAGCATGGGCCAAAAATACTACGGACAAACCCGCCAGCTGATTATATCTGTTCAAACAGATCGGAGAAATATAAATAAAGTCAAGCATGCTCGAAGAGAAAATTGCGTTTCCCATTTTTTTATGTATATGGAGTAAACATAACTTAATGGAAACAATTTTTTTCTCAGGAAGCAGAATCCTAATATAAGCTACCTCCATCTTTAATTCAACAAGGTACAAATTCATCTCCTTGGGAGACTTAGGTAAATTCCATTTTCTTATATGAAACTTGCTTTCTTACAGTTCCTGTCAATATCGCACTCGCCTAATTGGAGCTTTGCAACAACTTTTCTCATATTTTGCCTTTCATTTCTGCAGTCATGACCTTGCTATAGTTCATATATGTTCAGCGCAGACGAAGTCAGACAGTCCGGGGAGACCCCTGAATTGTAGTAAACAGACATTCGTGCGCATCTATCTTTACCCTAAATAATCTCAACTAATTCAGAAACTAACTGTTACAAGTAAACCGATTAACCAACCTATCTGAAAATAGATAGAGTTCTATTTTATCAATAGAAATATATATAATACAAGACAATCCCACTTGCATACAATACCAACTATCCACATATTCAAAATTGTATGCATGAAAAGAAAACTCCGCCGGAATATACCTGGAAACCCAACATCCTGAAAAGCCTTCACTGGCTTGGGTACGTCCTTTCCTTCTACAGTAATCTCCCGTCGCCGCCTATACTCCTCGACTTCACTCTCAGACAGTGCCGCAACTGACGGCGACTCCACATAAAAGCTCTTCTCAAACGGAGTCAACCCATCCAAATCCAATTTCCGCTGTGACGCCTCCGAAGAGCCCTCGTAATCTCTTTTGATCGACGATGATGAAGAAGAACGATAACTCGAGCCCCCACCAAACCCCGAATCACTGAAATAACTCAAAACCATAAAATCAAATAAAAAACATTTTCATAAAGAAAATAATCATACCAAGTTAACATTTAGTGGATATAATAGTTGTATGAATGTAAATATGGATGTAAATTGAGGGTTAGTGTTTATTACGTTCGGCGGTCGCGATAGGAGCCGGGGTCGGCGGAGCGACTGTCGTAGCGGCTCATGATCTGTGGGTTCTGCGAGCAACTCTGATTGAGATAATGGAAATTGACGGCGAGGTTGTGAAGAATGGTAGAACAGTGCTACAGGGCAGAGGCAAATGGGGGAAAATTGAGGTGGGGGTGGGGTTGAAATTTCATGGTTGGATTTCTGCCTGTAGCTAAAAATTCCTTTTTTTTTTCATTCTTTTTTTCTTTTCTTTTTTCTAGAAAATTAATAAAATATATAATTAAAAAATTGTGAATAAAATCAATTATTGATTTTGACTTAAATTAAAAAAAAAAAAAGATTAATTCATATTATTTTTCTTTTTCAATGTTGTTCATAATTATTTTTAATTCAATTTGTCAAATAGTCTATCAAGAATGATCGAGGAGAATAGGAATGTCTATCGATCATGATCGGGACAATCGTTCCTGTCCATGCAAAGACAGGAATTGAAAAATTTTCATTTATCTTCTCATTTAGTTTATATATTTATTTTTAGATACAATTTAAAATTAGGAACATATAAAGAAAATAAAAAATAAGATAACTCTTTCACCAAATTTGAACGGACGAGAACGAAGTGTTTCACCACAACAAAATTGTTAATTTGAAAGTTGTTGGGGTTTAACCTTAAAATATAACCACGAACTCACTCGACTGAAAAAGGAGTTTATTGATAATGTTCACCCCTCCTAACGTCGACTCCAAGTAAGACAGGTGACATCTCTTAAGTTGACATCTTATCGTCTACCAATAGAAAAGGGTAGTGATTACCCAAGGTCATCATGATCTAGACTGCAAAACTATCTTAGAAAAAATTATGACATGAACAGCCGAACTCAAAGGTCATTGAAATCCTTCAAACAAAGAGATGACAAACAAATCGAAATAGAAACTCGTTGCATGACGTGAATAAGGGTGTCTACTCTTATTGTTGTGGCTATTAATTAGTATAATAGTCTTCTATAGAAGGTCGAGCTCAATCGATTTCTTGTAAAATATTATAAAAACGTTCATAATGAAAAATTTCTTGTGATATTTCAACAATTACTCCATTCAATTTCCCTTGAATTAGACTTGCCACGTCGATTTTTATAATCAACGGAAGTAAAATTGTCAGACTAATTTCTCAAAATAATTACTTTATAAAGGATTCAAAATATTAAATGGTAAATCTCAGGAAGGAAATGTTAGGTGGTTGCTTCCAAGGAAAAAAAATGTTAAATGGTTGGAGAGGTGACAAACAATGCGACGATTAATGCAAATTATATGGAAATTAAAATAAATAATTAATTTGCCAAATTCATTAATTTGAAAAGTTCGTTATCTAACAAGAATCTTTCTACTTGTACAACCTTAATCGATAACTCTACACTTGGTTACATCACATTCATCCATTTTAAAAAATGATTTTTAAAATTAATGACCCGAATTTTGACAATACGAATGTTATCAATAAGGATTGTACAAAGATACGATAATTAAAATCTAATAAATAACAATCACTCGTGTAAATTACAATGGAATATATATAGATAACGTAAATAACAAAATAAAATTGAGGTAATCTTTGATAATAGTCACGTCGTTGTAAAATAATAAAACTTTCCCATTGCATTGTCACAACTTCTATAACTTTTTGATACGTAATGTTTGAAATCTTGCTAAATACTAATATCATGTTGGGTAGGAATTAAAATTAAATTTTTTATTTTATTTTATTTTTTTATAAAATATGAATATGCGTGGTTGAAAAGTTGTAAATCTCATGAAATATGTGATTAAAATTAATTGTTAATTTTGACTTCGATAAAAATTTAAATTTTAATCCATATCAAACATTGGCTAAATATTTATTTAAATGTTTTTGCCTCTTACCACAGTTCAATATATTAAATAAATTAAAATGGATTCGTTCCTAATTTATCAATGCTCTTTTGCTCTCACCCTCAACCTTTTATCAATCGATCTCCCTTCCTTTCATCACCCGCCATTTTGAGCAGATGCAGTGAGGTCACATTGGCAACCGTCCTTTCACAATTGAGAGTGTTTTGTGGGGATTAAAATTAACTTTTTAGTAGATTGTGATAAAAAAAAATTGAAATTTGTGGTTGAAAAGTTATTGGACCTATAAAAGATATAGTTAATATTAATTATTTTAATTTAACTTGAATTAAAATCAAATTTTAATTCGGACCAAACGTGAACTTTATTTTGGAACGGGGTTTAGCAAATTTTCAACACTTGTTTTATTGCAATTTCAATGTGAACTAATTCAATCATTAATTATTTTTTATTATTATCAATTGTGTTTTTAGGCTTAATTGCATTTAAAAAAACCATGAAGAGATACTGAATGGGACAGTGGGCGGGGAATAGGTGTTTCCTATCCAGTCTCAGCACCCACCCTTTCCCAGTGGTCCTATCAATAATGAAAGATCGAGGACCGTCCCAGAATATTATTTGAGATGGACGGTGCAAAATTCTCATTTAATTTGCAAGTTATTTATAAACTGTCCAAATTGTTTTTCTTTCTGTCCAAAATGATTTGATATCCATCCATAGCCAAACATGGGCTAAGAAGTATAGTCATCCTTGCCTGATGTGCTTGACGATCCCCCATAATACGCTCACTTGGGGACTTCTTATTCCAGTCGTTTGGTAGAGATTTTTTTGGATTAAATATTTATGAAAAGTGATTTTATAGAGAATATGTGGTTAAAAATAAATGAAAATTATGAATTACGTGCAAAAATTATACATAGAGAAAACGTGGATTTAGAAAATGAGAGGAGAAACGATTTTTTGAAAAAAGGCAAACACAAACCATTTTTCATCTTGACCACTAGAAGAACTCGTTTAAAAAATGGATAATGTCATCTGTACATTTTAATGCTTTCATCTTTATTGATATTGTTCTTGTCGAATGGGGTGTTTGAGCTGCCAATATTTTTGAAAAATGTATTTTGAAATGGTAGATTGATGGTGAATGTGTGGTTAAAAAAGACAAAGTTTTTGATCTGCATGTAATATAAGTTTAATGAAGAATGTGTCGTTAAAAAGAAAAAAGAAACAAATATATTTTGAGAAAAATGAGAATCAAACATTATCAAAAGTTGTATTGTGTTGGATAAATATTATTGAGGAAATAATGTATTTTAAATAGTGATATGAGTGAAATATATTGTTAAAAGTAAGAAAAATTTATTGATGTGATGCAAAATATTATTTTATTAAAAAATAAGTAGTTGAAAATGAGTTGTGAAATCTTCTATATATATAAAGTGCCTATAAAACGGAAATTCTTATTTTAACGGAAAAGTTAACGGAATTAGTTGTTTTAACGAAAAATCTTTTTTCACTATTAGTTTTATTATTTCCATTAAATAGCAAAACCGTTATAAATATATAAATAATATAAATTATTAACTTTTCAACATCCAACCCATCAATTGAAGAGTCCGGGAAGCAAATGAAGGAATTATTGGCCAATTTATTTATAGGCATAACTTATTGCACTTCATCTTCCAACTTTCGATGTGGGATCAACTTTGGTTGTGTTACTGTGCAAGCAAGCATTGAATGAGGCTTCTTGAGTTTCCACTATTTCTCTGAAATCTGAAGTAGAGTCACCATTTTTCTTGCTTTAGGTGGTGGTGATTCGAAAAGGGCATCAATTCACGGTATATTTTCAAAATTTCCTTCATATTCTTTTCTTTTTTTCAATTTATTAATTTAAGTGTGTATTTGGAGTTTATTTACAGATGGTGTCGGACACGAGCAAGAAGAAGGTCGCGCAGAAGAAGACGACTGTGGCGGCCAAGAGAGGTGGCAAGGTAGCGGTGGCATCTTCCTCCTCGACGATCGGACATGTACAGGAGTTTTGTGCTCGCATCCTCTTTCTAGAGATATTTGGGTTAGTTTTCAGATCCAATCTTAGCTTTGGTTATTTTTTTTTTTAAAATAAATTTTTTATTTTTTGTATACATTAAATTTTATGGGAACATTAGTTGATGTTTCAGATCTGGTCTTCATATAAATTTACGTAGATTTTCATTAGTTAAGTGTTTATATTCTATTTTGTGTTAGGTTGTGGAAATTATTACGTATTGATAATCCTACACATCCTTTTAAGTACCCCGTAAAATTGGAATCTGAGTTATCACTTGGGGTGTGTGTGTATCGATCTGTTTCGTTTCTTATGTCTATTATCTTGTTTTAAAGTTTCAAACAGAGCCAATGTTTTGGAATGCTCACATGACAAGCAAAGTTATCTTTTACATCTTAACTTTTTGCATCAGCCTCTTGGCTGTTTGTAACTTGTAAATTTAAATTGTCTATGTTATTATTTTAGTAACTGGAGAAGTAATGGATTGTAATAGTAGAAACGTGTGGTGTTCTGGCAATGCGAAGGATCTCCAATCAAATGTGGACGAGGAAGTCATCAAAGGCTCCAATGAGAAGAGCATATCAGGAATCGAGGAGGTTAAAAAGCGAAGGGTGAAAGTTAAGCGCCCGTTTTTGGCTTTTTGGATTTTCTCTCCTATATTAAATTGCAAAGTAATGAAATGGAGAATTTGAGAGTAAAGCTTGGAATTGATTGTTGTTTTGTGGGTAATAGTGTTTGTTGAAGTGGAGGTCTTGCTCTTTTTGGATGTAGATGGTCATTTCGGTTTTTGTTATTTTTTCTTGATGGTCAAGTTTCACGAGTCACTATTTAACAAACACGAGCTAAAGGATTAATGGACGTTTTTTTCCTTCAAAGGAACTATTCTTCTATGGAAGACAATGATTTTCCTTTGTCTATATATTTTTTCCTCTCTTTTAAAAGAGATAAATTTTAAGATGTTTTTTCTAGGAAAACATCTATATTATCTGCAAATTCAATATGAATCCTTTTGGACCATTTATTTTTATTTGAAATTTTTCCAACTACGAATTCAAAACTGCACATAAATATATAATATATCAAGACTTGACTTATGAAAATTTATCAGAAAATGTTGTTCCAATATACAATATGTCAAGACTAGACTTCTGAAAATTCATCATAACATGGTGTTCCAATACTACTTCTCCACGTAAATTACCCTCAAAACACGCACGTATTTTTTTCCACAAATCTTTGTAGTTGCAGGACCCCATACATCTATGAATTATAATCTCCTGTGAATTTAGATAAACATCAAGAAATTACATAAGAAAAATGGCAAGCTATTTGCAAATTTCATTTCTGATATTCACAATCTTCATTGCTTCTTTCTTCAGTTCCTCACAGGGCAGTGTAATCGGCGTCTACTGGGGCCAAAATGTCGGTGAAGGGACTTTAGCCGCCAAATGTGCCACAGGGTTCTACCAATATGTGAATATTGGTTTCTTGACAACCTTTGGCAATGGCCGAACCCCAGTACTGAACTTGGCTGGCCATTGTGATCCACCATCTGGAAGTTGCACCAGTTTAAGCAATGACACAAGGGCTTGTCAAAATCAAGGCATAAAAGTCCTCCTCTCTCTCGGTGGTGGAAGCGGAAACTACTCGCTTTCGTCCGCTGCTGATGCACAAGAAGTCGCGGATTACCTTTGGAACACCTACCTGGGTGGCCAGTCAAGTTCACGTCCCCTCGGAGATGCAGTTTTGGATGGTGTAGACTTTGTCATTGCAGCCGGCA